>JAYXIM010027125.1:0-18173 GCA_037575425.1 Anastrepha fraterculus
TTGGGGCTCCAATTTCATGAATGGCAACTTCGATTTCGTGTTTTAAAGCATCAATCGTCTCTGGATGGTTCGCGTAGCATTTGTCCTTAACGGCTCACCACAAAAAATAGTCCAACGGGGTTAAATCACAGCTCCGAGGCGGCCAATTGATATCGAAATTTCGGCTGATTATTCGGTTTTCAAAAACGGTAGTCAAAAGTTCGAGTGTAACTTTGGCAGTGTGACAAGTTGCACCGTCCTGTTGAAACCAAATGTCCTCCATGTCATCCTTTTCAATTTTTGGAAACTACTCGTTGAGCATGTCACGGTAACGCTCGCCATTTACTGTAACCGCGGCTACTCGCTCATTTTCGAAAAAAATGGCCCGATGATGCCGCCAGACCAAAATACCGCACCAAACAGTGACCCGTTGTAGATGCATTTGCTTCTCTACAGTTACGTGTGGATTTTCTGAGCCCCAAATCCGACATTTTTGCTTATTGACATAGCCACTGATGTGAAAATGAGCTTCATCAGAAAAGAAGACGAAGACTCACCACTTTGGAAATAGGTTTTCAATATTTCCCAATTTTGTTCAAGCGTATAGCGTCTCATTTCGTAAATGTCAAACCTTTAAGTAAATTATGAACACATTTGACAAGTCATTTGTGTTACCATTCTCAAAAAAATAGGTGGTTCAAAAAGCAAACGCTATGTGGCCCACCCGTATCTTAAGATCCAAGGGGAGCAAATCAAGCATAGCACTTAGTGCATCACCAGAAGTTGTACTCATGGCACCCGTGATGCATAAACACACGCTTCTTTGCAGCCTGTACAGTTCCCGGAGTTTAGACTTAACCGTGCTCCGTCGCCACCAGACCACAGAGGCGTAAGTGATGATTGGTCTGATAAGTGCCTGTGTATATCCATAGGACCACGGCAGGTTTCAGACCCCACCTCAATGGAGTCTCCAACATTATTGCGACAACACTTCATCGCAAAGTCATTAGTTCCCAGGAGCCTAAACTCCAATAAATAAAAGATGCACGCCAAAAACTGTACTAAAGGCGAATAGTCGCGCCCTTTTCTAATTTTTAGTTTTAATAAGTGGCAAAAACGGTTGCATCTTCAAACCACCCCTGTATTCCAATTGCCAATTTTTAGCAAGCTAAAGCGCAATCTGTAAATTAGAATGAATTGAGCTTTATTGCTTACTTAGAAAAAAGTTATTAAATTTCTTTTGATGGCGCTTCATTGGCCTCTCTGAATTTTTCATAGGCGCTTTTAAGGAGCGAAATTATTTTTCAGCTCCATCTGCGGCTGCTTCTCTCGCAATAGTCGATATGGTAAAGTGTTGGTCACGTCTACGATTATAGGCACAGTCAAATAATTTCCAATTTTTTCTTACATGATTGTACAGTATTGTAAGTTTATGGCATTTTATTTACTTGTAAATTCAACGATTTACCTATTATGTAAGAAAATAACTTAAAATATCGAACAAGCACATAATCCTCTGACTCTAAACATTAATTTATTACATCAGAGGCTTTGGCACTGTCACACTCTAGAGAAAGATGGCGCTACTCACGAGATGACTAACTACGGAAGTTGCCTGAAATACGTAAGTAACTTTGTACTACAAATTTGTTGCACTAATGCAAGTTTTTCCTGCCTTCATATGTACGTGTCTACATGCCACTAAGAATAACCGGAAAACTGACTAGATGTCCAGTAATGGGTGTAGGCCATTAACAATGACAAACTAAACATTTTAGTTACGCAGTTAGTTGGTCAATTGGTTGACCTACTTTTTAAATACTTATTATCAGCGAAACACCGAATACTCAGACAGTGGTATAGACCATTTATTTTTAAATGTCTCCAGCTGCGTAAAATTTTTACAGTCGCAAAAATTATGAAAACTAAGAAACCAACAGCGAATCGGGCTCGCTTTCTTTCTATGTAGCTGAACTATACAGTTATGTGGGATTGAGCATTCCTAATCATTTCCGTTATGGTCATTCTTCGCTGAGAGCCGGAACATTACGCATTCCATGGCTTCTTATAGCTAAGCACGGCTTCAAAGGTTGCCGATAAAAGACATTTTGTGCTGGTCGTTCGTGATGATGATTTTTTGAAATTATCTTTTATGGCAGGACTCCATAAGATGCCTGCTGATTGGCGACCGCTGTTAGATGGCCACATGGTGCCCAAGAAAGAGCACCTTTGGCAGTTAATGTTGAGTGTTACCAGAAGGGGCACCAGTTCCGCCAGAATTGAAGATATTCTTTGTTGTTTATTATAATAACCTATAAGGAAATATGAAGTGCAATATTTTGATTAGCACAGGAGTTAGCACATCCCACCCGAAACTCTCGGTATCCACTTATAACTCGTTCTTTCTTGCATTGACAAGGTGAGGTCATCATTGGTACGCACTTTTCCAGAACTGGAGCTGGGGTCAACGAGGTTGTTAGTAAGCACTGCAAGCACATAATTCTTCAAGCGAATATTTATCTCTGCTTCAATACCAATCGGATTACAAAAAATTAAACGGCGTGTTCCGCCTTGCACATGCCACGTGAAATCCGAACTTTATCAGGATTAAATTTTTAGTGACACAAAAATCTCGAGAAAATAGCCACAGTTTTGCAATTAAAAGAGGTATAGCTTTTGGTCGCATGAACAATCTATAAAGAAAATATGCTTCAAAATATGCATATGTGAGAGAAAAAGTTGGGTTAGGTTAAATGATTACCCATGCAGGGATCCCTTTGAACGAGAAACACAAATCTTGCCAATTGTGGTACCATGGAGAGGATAAAAGAGGAAAGATAGATGAGGAAGTTTAGAAGAACGCAGAGTTGCGTTTGAGAGTTGTGAAGAACACCGAACGATGACTACTTACTTTGGTGTTAGCCGATGAACATTTACCAGGTGTATGATATATAAATGCCTGCCATATCCGCAGGTGTAGAAACAATTGAGAGCTAAGATGTATGTATCTCTGCTCGGCGAGATTATACCCCGAGAATGCTGCTGTAGAAAGCACTCGATGTAATACCTCTTCTCACTGGATACCTAACGAACGATGCAATGTACGGAAAGAACAATCACAAATTCGAAAACAGCAGAGCCTTAGAAGTTCTGTCGAGCACTTTTACCTACCCGTGGTCAGAAGGACCTCACGACTTTGCACATTTGTGCACTAACCCAGTAATCGCTGAATTGACGCGAAACCCACCTTTCCAACAGCAGACCACAGAAGAGAGCTAAAGTTATAATTTTGGAAAAAATAGCGTCGGGTGCATAAAATCCGGTTCCGCTCAAAATAAGACAATTCTTTACTTATTAAATTTGGGAAACTTTTGTTATGCCAGTAGAGAGTGCAGGCTGGAAAAAATATTTACTTCGAACTAATCAATATGCTGAACTCTAAGAACCCTGACCACAGCAGACTTCTTGTCAAACTTTTTAACCAGGGCACTAGCTTGAGTAGTACTCAAGAAAAAGCTAGCTACAAAAAATAGAGGAAACATTCTTTGGTCTAGGAGGAGCCCTGCGTTGAACCCCCACTGAAGCAATAAACGCGATTCTGAAATTTCTCCCAATAGAGCTACTGTGGGAAAGCAATGTGCCGGAAACTGGAAGAAGCTAGAAAATATCGAAGTGCTCACAAAACCATACTTCAAAAACAACAACAACCGAGAGCTACAGAGTACTGGGCGTCAGTGTTGATCTTCTACAAGAGAAGCAGCAGACACGATTCTCTACGTGATCCGAAGAAGCTGCAAGACTCGATGAGTGCATTGGAGAAAAAAAAACTTCTTGTTAGAGAACAGCATCGGCGGAAGGTTTACTCTGAAAAATAAGGCATTCAAACGCCATGTTCTGTAACATTTTTCAAGCCGAACTGACGACAAAACAAGAAACTCTTAATAACTTACGACCAGCTGCTGTCATAATAACTAGAATTTTCATCTCCTTAGGCAACATGCCAGCTCTCAAGATATTTGCCTCTATCAAGATTAGTTCGGAAGCATCTAGGAAGTGCTTTCTACCATACAGGCAACGGGGCACAGAGTATCGAAAAAACAGACGATTTCGGACCAAAGATAGCTTAGCTTTCTCTAATCAAGGAATACTTCTCAATGGACGCAGATATGAGGTGACGTTAGTGCCCGCAATTCCGTCAAACTAATCTAACGTGGTCAGGATAAGAAAAACGATAATTTTTTTTATAAAGTTCTCTTAACGGAGAAGATATTACCCTTAACTATGCAATAAAAGGCAGCCATTTTTGAAATTACCGTTTTTAAGAGAAATGAGTGCGGGTTGGGTCGTAGAACGGTGACACATTGGGCTGGCTAGGAGAGGAGTGGGTTTTGGATTGGATTCATGTGGTGTCGCCAAGAGTACAATACGGGCCAATACGAGCTCAAAGACTTCCTTACAACCACCTTAACCCAATCTTACCAGGACGCTGGGGCTGTTCAATATAATGCTTTAGATTGATGAGGAGTTGCTACGAGCATTTCTGTGATGATGGCATATACGCCCATGTCAATAAATTGTCTTGACTCTAGAGCACCATAACTCCAGCCAACCAACATATTAATATCAGCAGTGCTGAAGTATGTAAGCAGCGATGTTAATGAACAATTAAAATTTGTTGCGTGGCATGAAGGAAGTCGTGATGTGTTTTACAATAAATACTCGCTGATTTGTTCACACACACATATGAATGTGGTAAGTGTATGCAACATATACACATATACACATACAACAACTAATAACGAGCCAAATGTTGAAGCTGTTAGTTGCTCTTAGCTGTTCGCAGTTGAAGTGTGGAATAATTGATGCGCTGACGAGCTTGACGTTTTCATGCCTCTTTTGACATGTTGTTGTATGTTGAGTGTACAATTACCAAGGAGCCGAAGCAATCAACTACTACAATAAACCAACATGTCAAAGCCTCAGCAGCAGCAAGTGAACAAGCTTGATAGCACTACCGAGCAGAGAAAAAGGTTTTTGAGGTGAGTAGCAGTCACTTGAGTTTGCGGCAGACACTCTTGTCGGTTTGCCAGGCGCGCCACGATTGATATTGCAGCAACTATTGCACTGAGTTGTAGTTGAACAAAATATGCATTCTTACATATAATTTTTCAACAAGTAACCGCCTCTGAAAACCATCATTCAACACTCTGACAGAAGACATTCATCTTTATAAGATATCAGGCCATCCATCAGTGAGGCATCAAACGAAACACATTACCAAGCCAAAGCAAAAGAAGAATCATTTGCAACAGAAGTGTTTATACCTAGTGGAAGACACGACTTCTTGATGATGTGGAATGTGCTCTTTGTGCATATATGTATGTACATACGTACATTTGACGGTACTTCTCTCTCATAGCTGCCACAAGCAGGCGCACGATCCAGACCATCCGTCAATCAGATGGCCTATCAAGCATGCAAACAGTTGAGCGGATCGTCAGTCAATCAACTGGCTATTGAACAAATCAGTCGACCGAACAAGCAGCCAAACAGTAATGTTTGCAACATGCCACAATTTGTTGTAGTCGCCATAGAATCTTTGCCAAATTTCTATTTTCGAACAGATGATTCGAAAATTATGAGTTGTTTTACAATACAAAAAAAAAAACATCTACACAAAAAAAAAACCTGGAACAAAGAGCTAATATATAATTTTGTTTTAAAATCAGTAAACCGTTTAGCAAAACATTTGAATCGATGAAAAAAAAGTTTATGGCGATGATTGTCTATCTCGTGCCAGAGTTCATGAGTGGTTTACACGTTTCAGAGATGGTTGCGGTGACATAAATGACAATGAACATACGGACCGCCCAAAATCAGTAATCACCGAAAATTCCATCGAAATCCTTCGTAAATTTATCAAAACTGAACCGAAATCATCGTTGAAATTCATGAAATCGGAGTTGAATATCTCCAAAACATCGATTTATCGTATTTTAACTGATCATTTTGTCTTACAAAAGTTCTGTGCACATTTCATTCCGCACAAGTTAACTGAGGGCCAAAAATTACTTAGAACTCAACATTCATTAAAGAAGCGAGAAAAGACGAGAACTTCCTTTACAACATTGTAACTGGTGATGGAATATGGTGTTTCCTGAGACTAAGTGCCAAAGTGCCGAATGGAAGACCCCAGACGAGCCACCAACCAAAAAATCGTGTTTGGAGAAGTCAAAAATAAAGTCGATGCTCATTTGTTTTCCCGATTCCAAGGGAATAGCCCAGGAGAAGTTCATGCTAACGGGCCAAACCGTCAATGCAATTTTCTACCTTGGCGTTTTGAAGCGTTTGTTGAATCGCATTCGTCGAATTCAACCTGAATACCGCGAAGGAGGAAGCTGGCGCTAATGGCATGTTAATCCACTCTTGTGACTGATTTTTTGAATATAAATCGCATTTCAACCGTCAATCACTCACCGTATTCGCCTGATATGGCTCCCTGTGACTTCTACCTATGCAGAAAATTGGGTTTGGTCATGAAAGGAAAACGTTCTGCGTCCGTAGAGGCCATCCAAAACGCTTGCACCGATATCCTGAAGGGCATTCCGGTCAATGACCTAAAACCCTCTTTCGAAAAGCTTTTAGATCGCGCAAAACAGAGGCCAGAGGGGACTGTTTTGAATAATTAAACTCGAAGTAATTAGCACCTGTCGTTTCTTTAGCTCAGACTAGTTCACCAGTCAGGACTTCCCCTTGTACAATGGTCTGCCTCGACCTTCCGTCCAATTGGTTGTCTATGGAACGCTATACTGGCCGCTATTTGGAGACAATGGTACATGTGCCCCAGCCATCTAATTCGATGACTCTTTTTATAGCGTATTTCGTTTCCATTATGGATCAATGCGTTGAGTTCGTGATTGTTTCTTATCCGATATGTTCCGCAATTTGGAATTTTTGCTGCGTTGATAGCGGCATTTCTACAGATCTTTCATTAGTAATTCCCCGTCTCCATTCTTAAAGATGTTTCTCAAATTTAGAATGAAACATCAAAAGATTATTATAAAAGAATATAATATAATATTTGGATTTTTCAAAAACGTTTAAAATATCATCAAGTTATCAATATTTTTTTAGTCGCCTCGAATATAATATTTATTTATAAAATTATTTGTACAAAAACTGGCAACAATGTAACAACTCATATACTTTGTTCCCAATAACGATTCTATATTCTATATTTAAGCTAATAGGCAGTCGGTCCTACGTCACCGGAACGGCCCTATTTTATATCCGGCCAAGGACTGTCACTCCAGAATCATTCCTCCCTTATTGTATAAAGAATGTTTATGCTACTACTACAACAGCAACAACCAAATGGCTGATTGTTGACTCAGAGTGCCAGTTATGTTGACCGAAAAAATCATGCAATGCACCGCGAAATGCACTACTTGCAGAACGAGGATTTTCATAAAAGATGTGGATCAATTTAAGGCGTTGTTCAACTAAGTATCGCTCCATGACTAAGTTTATCAAGTGCTGTAGTATTATACAGGGCCCGCCATCTATCGTTACGGATTTGAACTAGGTATTATTTGAAGAATGGTAACACTTAGCTGTCATCTAATTTGACAGAAAATTAGTTTTATTCTTCCGCTGAACGAAAATGGTTGTGTATACGCTCAAAGGACCGACCACCCAATGCGTTTTCGCTTCACTTCATGGGCTTGGGATCGACATGAAGAAGATGAAGACTTTTACCGAAAAATCATCTTTTCGGATGAAGCTCATTTTCATCTCGGCGGGTATGTTAACAAGCAAAATTGCCGCATTTGGGGCTCAGAAAACCCGCACACACTCGAAGAAAAGCCGATGCATTCTCAACGAGTCACCGAGAAATTGAAGAGGAGGATATTGGTAGCATTTGGTTCCTACAAGATGGCGCTACTTGCCACACAGCGAATGCTACGATCAATCTTTTGCGCACTGTCTTCGAAGATCGCATTATCAGCCGAAATTCTGATATCGTTTGGCCGCCTCGGAGCTGCGATTTGACGCTGTTGGATTATTATCTTTGGGGTGCCGTCACAGACCAGTGTTATGCCAACAAACCAGCAACAAGACCAACATACGCGATGTCATAGCTGAAATACAGCCGCATACAATCGAAAATGTGTTGAAAAAATGGATCGATCGTGTGGGATGGTGCATGGCTAGTAGTATTTTTTCTATAAAAAAAAAATTGTTTACATATCACAAATAACTGCTGTCACACACTTGTCCGCATCACACTTGCATCACCCTGTAGCTTACATGTGTGGCTGTGTTCATGTTTGTGTTTTTAATTAACTTCCTGAGAAATGAAATTGCAAATTTATGCGACGTATTGTGGTATTTACTGGTACAATGGTAAAATGCACCATGAAATTTGAGCTGGTGTTAATTGCAACTGAATGAAATTGGCGATGTGTAGGAGTAGTTGTAGCGGCCCTGTAGGGAAAATCTTAACTAGTGAAACAAATTTCGCCACAAGCAAAGCACTTCCATAAAGACAAGTTCCACAAACAACTTCCATACTGACAAATTCCACAAACAACGAATAACCAGTTCACGTTATTCCTGCAGCACTCCAGCCCAATGATCCAAACAGGTGCGCTGTGCTGCCCAACTACACGCTCCAGGTTGTATGCCCTTTTGAGACATTTTTGAAACATTTTCGTTCGATTAATTAAGCATTGCTAAGAACCTTTCAGAATATAAAATATAAATCTTGAATCTTTACCATTACCATTAGATAGCATTTTTTTTCCAAAATAAACAAGTCAAATTAGTGGCCAAACTATTAAGCAAAACTTGAGGCGAAGCGATTTTCCTACCTCTCAAGAAAAGCGATTATATGCTCTTCATTGAGCATCGAGAAGTGCACAAAGACTTGTTTTTTTTTTGGAATACAACAACGCCTTGTTTTATAAATATTTTGGATGATTTCACAATTCAAACACAGAATTAAGTTATGACAAAAATAAACTAATAAAAAGGAGATTCTAAAAGTAGAAGAAGAAGATTGTTTCCTACAATTTCTTTACTTTTAAAACCACCGATTGGGGTTTTATGTTCCAAAGTAAATATAATACAATATATAGAGTGGATATATGCGTATAATGTATATAATTGACGTTCACGCTCTTTTGAGTGTTTGATCGACATCATTCTCCTATTTATGGTGTGCGTCTTGGTATTTTTCCCTAAAATAGAAGTGCCTGCAGTTGTATGACGCCTCCGAATGGCAAATATGTTTATGAGGAACTTTTTCATTGCAGAAATAAACTCGGAGGTTTGGCCTTTCTTTCTTTGGTGGGTGAAGAAGGATTCAAAATGCCTTCGCACTTACAGAAATCGTCTTCTACTGCGTCGAGTTGTTTAGTCACTAATACCGTCCTCTTCTTATTCTGGGGAGACATTTCTTTACTTTCTGCATAACTTCGGGAGGGCCCAGAACGACGTCCAGGAAATGGGCCAGTCCTATTCGCCCACGTCTGGATCCATCATGCCAACCATCTTAATGCTATGGGATCGTCCTCTTACGTCTCTTTCTGTAAGGCTTTGCTTTGTGGTACTGCATCGAGGTCTATCTTTTTTGTCCGTAGTACGCTTTCAATGTATTTTTTAACCGTATTTCACTTATCCTCGCGTTCAAGCATCTTGCTAATCACATTGGTCGGGGCCATGTCGCCAAACTGCTTCCTCGGAGCATCTCTTTCTACGAGCCATCTGTAGCAACTGAAGAACTAGCGTCATAGCTCGAAACACCCACTTGCGAACACAATTCAGCAGCCGTTTCCTAAAAAAAATATGCCTCTCGAAAGCTGTATAAAACTGTAGGTTCCTCAATACGCACATTGCAGGAGAAACGCATCTAAACACCCCACAAAGGTCGTACTCGCAAAAATATATACATAAATCAGCTGTTTTATCTAAGTATGTTTAAAATCAACTGCAATATTAAGCTTTTGCTTAAATCTACTTAATGAAAGCATCATGCGCACAGAGAATTTGGAGGTTTTGAGTTCAAAGCACATTACACCATATCAACTATATCTATAGAGTCTCAAACTACCACGGTGAAAAGAATTTTAGAAAAATTAGATGAAAATATTATAGCAAATTTTAAAAATGTTTGTTTAATATTTTTCTACTTTTCAAGCATATTTCCAACCAATATTGATATAATATATTTGTGACGCGCGTCTTGATGTTGTTCCACAAATGGAGAGATCTACAGTTTCAAGCCGACTCCAAACGGCATATAATTTTTACGAAAAGTTTTTTCATGGCAGAAATACACTCGGACGTTTGCCATTGCTAGCCGAGGGGCGACCGCTTTAGAAAAGACTTAATTTTGGTTTTTCACCGAGATCGGAACCTACGTTCTCTCCGAATTCCGAATGGTAGTCACGCACCAACCCCTTCGGCTACCGCGGCCACCGTAATATAAAAAATGTGAAAAAGAGAAAATACCATATTACATTCGAAAATTTTCTGGTCGCTTAGCCTAAGGTACATTTGGAATTTTGAGCGGAATATTAAAAAGAAGCCGAAAGACTTCTGGCCTTTTATTAAATCGAAAATACATATTCAAACTTAACATCCTCTATGTTACAAATATGCCAACATTACTGGACAAATGGCAAATTTGTTAGCGAAATTTTTTAGCGCAAATTTTGTATGCGATTCGGATATTGGTCGGAAGGTGACGTTCAATAAGCAATTGCAACTCTGAAACCCTCATCCAGAGCCGATGCTGATGGCCTAACAACTGTTCTCCTCAAAAACTGTTTCGCGCTCACAAAGCCAATAGCGTTAATTTTTATTAAATTGCTCTCCTCTGGACTATTTTCAAATAATTGGAAAAGAGCTCACATAACTCCAATATCACTGTGGTACAAAAAAAAAAGTTGCAAAAAAACTTTGGATCGGACATGGTGAGGGTTGTAGCTTATGAAAAACTGAAAAGAATGGTATAGGAGAAATTTCCAATACACCCCGAAAATCTCATTTTATGGCCATAAAACCGTTTTTCAGTAGGTTGATGTGAAGAATAACTCCTAACTTCGCCAATTTCCATCCGATTTCGAAAGAACAAAAACAAGCCTTTTTGACAGTGTGTTAACATTTTTTCTGAAATGACAACTGACGAGACTGTAGACGGAAGTATTTGGAATTTTTTTATTTTTTCTCTATTTTTTCAACTTTGGCATAATTTTTACGATATTATCCGATATTGAGGATTTTTTTTAGTACCCTACTGTGTTAGTAAATTTAATTTTGCGTCAAATGAGCTATATTTGACTGTAATTGAATTAAAATTAGTAGAGTTGTGCGAGTTTTAAGATTTTTTTTTTTTTTTTTACTAATTTGGAATGGTTCTAAGTTTTCAGAACGAGACATTGTATCAAATTCAGATTTTCAGGATCTTTCTCGTGATTTACATACTTCTATCGGGAAGACAATCTGAAACGCTCGCTTCTCGATTTAAACAATGGAATTTAGTTGATGACGACTTCAGATGAATGATGATGATCGAATTTCTTACAGAGAAGTATTCAAAACTGATGAAGAGAATGGCAAATGTACCGTACCATACTAAACTCCAAAGGGCCGTTTCCAATCCATTTTTAAGTTTGGAACCAGTTCCGTTGTGTACTGCACCGTACCGCACCTTACCATACCGTACAGTGCTGCACTGCACAATACTCCAATAAATATTATGTGTTTATAATGACACTTGTTATCATTTTCATGCTTCGAAACGCATACCAAATCTCGTAGTAAAAAAAAGACAAAATCTTAAAACCCACACAACTCTATTAATTTTAATTCAATTACAGTCAAATATAGCTCATTCGACGCAAAATTAAATTTACTATAACAGTAGTGCACTAAAAAAATCCTCAATATCGGATAATATCGTAAAAATTATGTCAAAGTCGAAAAAATAGAGAAAAAATAAAAAAATTCCAAATACTTCCGTCTACAGTCTCGTCAGTTGTCATTTCAGAAAAAATGTTAACACACTGTCAAAAAGGCTTGTTTTTGTTCTTTCGAACTAAAATAGCAAATTCAAAATCGGATGGAAATTGGCGAAGTTAGGAGTGATTGTTCATATCAACCTACTGAAAAACGGTTTTATGGCCATAAAATGAGATTTTCGGGGTGTATTGGAAATTTCTCCTATACCATTCTTTTCAGTTTTTCATAAGCTACAACCCTCACCATGTCCGATCCAAAGTTTTTTTGCAACTTTTTTTTTGTACCACAGTGTATTTAAAAGTGGGAATAAGAATTATGTCACAAGCTAAGGGCAGATTTTTGCTGCATCTAGCCTTATAAGGAAGGTCTAGGGTGTTTAACCGTGTGCTCAGTAAATTATCCTATATCAGATTCCATTCCACCTTCCTATCTTGGATAACATCATATTTACCTGGTGGGACCTGCCCAGTTGCACTAGAAAGCAACTTCTTCCCTTTCAAAAGATCCCTCTTCTATGAATATAGTTGTTTTCCTTAGTTAAATAAATTAAAATAATAAATAAATATTTCTTTTCGGTAACGTAAGCTTGTAACCAATTACAAGGTGGCATAAAATTAATCATTCAATTTTGTTTTCGAATAACTTTTTTAGTAAATAAGAAACAAATAATTTTGCGTGAAAGAAATCCTTATTTTTTGCTTACGCGCTCCGTAGCTTGTTTGTTTGTACACTTCAGCTGTTTAGTTAGTCCCAAAAATCAGGTATCTTCCCATCAAGTGATTAGTTTCGCGCCATCCTGTATATATGTTCATAAATTCACCAATTAATCGATATTAACCAGCGAGCGAAAATTAACTCGCTTTTGAGATTTTTTTTCATTTATTCATTTTTTAATTTTTTATGTTTTTTTTTTAATTTTTCTCACCGAGAGATACTGTAGTAGCTCAATACGTGATGTATTTTGAGCGCTCTAGGTCGATTCGTTTTTCTTCATAATTCATTTTTATTATTCATTTTAAAAATCTTCGGAAATCGAAGTAATGTGCACAGGCCTCAGGCAGCAAAGTTTCGATCTGGAAATTCCTCTACCAAATTATTGCCTATACATAGAGCAAATCATAATAACATACCAAAATTCCTTAGGCAGTACTTCTATAACACCTTCCTTGAAGCTATTAGCAGCTAATTGCTCAAAAACTAATGATTAACTCATCATTTCCCGTCGTAACTATGAATATAACAGTTATTTATTACAACATTTCATGCGTATAATTCATGCGCCAGCGAAGTTATGAGCTCACATTTTTTATCGCCATTGAGTCCAGTGAGAATCAAAAGCATCTGCTGAGACTGCCTCCTTTCATGAATTATGTGCAACAACTGCAATTACAACATTCACTAACAATCAGTCGTACAAAAGACGCTGCACTCGCACACACACAGACGCAACGGTTGAAATTGTGAAGAGAACTCATTCTTAGTTCAATCGACTGCACGTTGGTAAAGGTACAGAGAGAGGGAGAGAGAGAGAGGAATATTAAACGCGCGTTCGAGGCGCAAGCGTTCAATTCAATTTCTGCGGCATCAACAAATTAACTGCAGTCAGCAAATCGATTGTGCGGCATATTTATGCAACGCGATCAATTACCACAACTCGACTCAGCGTGGAGTGAGTGCTTCAACAGGCACACGAACACTTGTTTAGTTATGTACTTAGGCGCGCAGCTAGTTGGCTCGTTCGTTGGTGCGCCTATCCGTGTCCATAAAATATTATTAGCGTGAATGGTTTCCCCTCCTTAATCAAACACTTTGCACAATTTGCAATTTGCTGTTGTTGCCGCTTAACGACTTTTTTACACGTACATTCATCGACGTTCTTCTACGCTTCTTTTTCTCCCTATTAGGCAATTGGTTATTGCTGCATGCACCGCCACGCTATGGAACTCCACAGGCTTAGGCCTAAGAGTGCAGTCTCAATCAATCACAAACTGCAACAGCAACGCCCCCCGAAAAGCCAAACATAGAGCAGACAGACGGCGGAATATGCAGGTCTTCGGGTTTTCACACAAGCAGCGGCGTACAGTGGTCAGCTGTAATTTATTTATGACATTTTCACCTTTTCATGATTTGTGTGTTATATACCTACATACATATCTATACCTCAGTAATGGTTCCCACTTAAGTTAAGTGTTAAAATGTTATAAAAGTATACGAAAATGAGGGAAGGGTGAGATGCCTAGTTTAGGAGTCCACCAGGAAGTTCAATTGTAAAAGACGTCTGCATGAGATCAAATAAACTCCTCAAAATAGAGACCAGAGCTCGCATACGAAAACGGGGAAGGGTGAGCTGTCCAGTTTAAGAGTCCGCCAGGAAGTTCAATTGTAAAAGACGTCTGCAAATCGCACATTTTCAAACAGAAAATGAGCAAAAACTACTCGCACACCTGTTTGTTGCTCATTACTCGACAATGTTCGAGCATGAACTCGAGTATAGTGATGTTTTTCGAGTAATTCGATCAGTGCTTTTGATTATTTTGACTTATTTTTGAGCATTTTTTAAGTTATACAAATTATTTATACACAGTGCTGAAACGGCGTTAGAAGTGCTGATAAATACATATGACAATTTTTGTTTAGCTGCTCAAATTTTTCAAAAATTCATAAATTTCGAACAAACAGTTGAACAATGAACGAGTTTACTCGCACTGCTCTCTACTACAGCTTCAGATAACCCAGTATCCAGTGCGAGTGCGAGTAACTCTAACAGAGAGCGAAGTGTTCCTTACCTCGTTTAAAAGTTCACCAAAACATTGAATAGTAAAAGGTGCTTATGTTGAAGTAAATAGTTATGGAAACACGCCACTTCCTGTACTATCCCTTACGATCGTATTCAACACCCGCTGCTCATTTGTTAGGAAAAACTTATTCGCAGTTAACCTTCATAACTGAAGGCATTTCATTATCCGCAACCTGTGACCCTTCCGATAGCCTACAGCTCGGCAACGTCATATATATGAGTACTTGCAGAAATGCGATGTCGACTTCTACTCCGAGGTATTGTGATGCATTCGGTGAGCATTCAAAACTTTCAGGCCATTTTACTCCGGTATTTAGCAAGCCTGGGTATAAAACGACGTTGAACAATACCAACGTTTCTGTTATAGTTGGTAAGAATATCTGCCGGTTATTTGAACCCAAAGTGGGTTTCAGAATAGGGGCATCTTATTGTGTTATTGGAAAGTATAGTTTTATCTTTTAGCAGAACAAAATTGACCAAGCATCATCTTTTATAAGAGCCCGTGCTGACGATATTCATATCAAAAACCCTGCCGCTATATATGATATATAAGTATAACTGGCGCTTACACTCATTATTGGGTGTTTCGGGCCAAGTTCCTTCTCCTACTTGTGGTGTGCGTCTTGATGTCGCACAAATGAATACAAATGAAGGAATCTTCAGCCGACTCCGAACTGCAAATGGTTTTTTATGCGACGCTTTTTCATGGCAGAAATATTTACACCGGAGGTTTGCCATTGCCTGCCGAAGAACGACCGCATTAGAAAAAACTTTTCCAGTCATTTAATGTTTCATGTCCGGAGATTCGAATCTGTGCACTTCCGAATGATAGCCACGCACCTACCCATTCGCCTACGGCGACCGCTGTCAGTTCTACCCTTTCTATACCTTCTAGCGAAGGTACTTGAAGATAAACGAGAACAAGACGAGGGATGTTCTGTCTTCAAACCACCAGTCAAGATAGTGGCGTTTCGGCGCAGACATCATTGTTGGCAGTTCAGCTATTTCACGTCGACTTATTCACGTATTTTGAAGGTATCACACATTTTTCTAAAAGAAGTTAATTTTTTTTTATTAACGATTCTTAGCCACGTTTTGGAAGCGTCGTACAATTGCAACCAATATAAATAAAAAGGTATGTAGATAGGTAGGTAAAATGGCAAGAGTACCTCAAGTAGCACTTACGTGCCGTTTTGATACCATAATGTGGAACACCACCTGTGAAAAGATTAAGAGAAAAAAAAACCGTCTACAGCCATCCAGTACTGTTGATGTAGTGGAGGAGAAAAAAGGGATCTAGGTTGGAGAATCACCGAGTCCAACCAACCAAACAACCAAGTCATCCCTAGACGCCAGATCGGGACATGTGCAGGGAAAGTGTTCCACAGTCTCTTTCTCTGCAGGATCCCCACAGCTTCTGCAATAGGAGTTGTACGGAATTCCAAGCTTCTCCGCATAAATACCGATCACCCAGTGACCAGTGAACACCGTAATGAGCTAGGAAATTGAATGGCAAGGGATTCCCATCACCTTAAGCGTTCTGTTTATATCGTATTGAGGCCATATTGTTTTAGAAATAGCACACGATGAGACAGACCTCCATCTTTTTTGCGCTTTTTTATAAAGAAATTGTGTAGTTTCCCTTTAACGACGGCCAAGGGTATTAATATATAATTTTCATTTGATATTTCCTCTTTTACATTACAATCGCTACTCGACCTGCATGAGATCTGGAACTGTAAGGCGTTTTAATCGTCTTCGAGAAGAATTCAAGCGAAGTAAGCTGAATGCTGCATCGTTGACATGAGTTTTTAGTCGCTGTTTGTGAGCAGTGGCAAATTGCTCCTTTATCTCAGTCAAAGTTGTCAAAAAAAGTAAACTGCACAAGTTTTAAAAAAATTTTATAATATACGGATTTTTTTAATGCTGAAAAATTTGGTATAACGTTTTTTGAAGTAAAACTTCTCCGCTTGTTTTAATATTTTTTAATTTTTTTTTCTAATTTTTTAGGCATTTACAATTTTTTTTTTATAATTTTCATTTTTTCGACATAGTTTTTGGACGACCTTTGTTTGTGATTTTTGCCAACAAAATCATATATTTTTAATGGTTTTCATAGGCAATTGAAAAGTAAAATCTTCTTTCGACGAACTAAAACGAGCTACAGTCCCTCATCATTCCCTTTCCATTGTCTAGAGTAGTCCCCTGGCGGATAGCAATATATGCTGCGGGAGCCCTTAGAGGAGTTCTAGAGAATTTACTACATTTTGACAACGGCGAGTGAGCATTGGAATGATGAGCTTTAAAAGTTTTCAATCGACATAAATAGATAAAATACTGTGTATAAAGATTCATTGATCCCATAAATTAGATTCCGTTGTACAAATGGCTTGACTTGCTGTTCCGGCGGCGCGCTTTCTTAAACTTGTTTGAGTTCGCTTAGGCGGTTACTGTCTCAATCAAGAAAAAAATATAGATCTGCTAAAACAAAGTAAAATTCTTCCGTTCTACAATTAAATAAAAAAAGAAATTAGTAATTAACATCCGATGATTAGCTCAACCATAAACAAAGAAATGGCTAGAAAAAATATTCACTTGTCACACACTGTAGAGCGCACACTTCACAAACCAGTGCATGCAAATACAAAAACACCAATAAGAATGAAAATCGTTTGGACGAAGATTATGCAGCAGTGGCTTTAAACGGAAATTGCATACAACGCGTTGACGTGACGAGTCACCAGGCCGACCGACAAACATTGGAATGACGGGAGTGTAGGCTGCAAGCCACTTTGCGATTGCCAACACGGCCACCAACCGCCCTCAACAGCCACAACCACAGCCGTGATGCAGTATCGTGCTGCAAGTTGCACGTTTTTCGCTTCGAGCGGCGTAGCAACGGCAATATAAATCAATGGAGGGGGGGCCTGCTAAGAAGGTGTGTGCCTATGTGCCACGTGAATGCAGTTGGATTGCTTGCATGCATGCAAGGCAACGCATTTTTCTTGGCAATTTATGTGTGTACATGTGCTCTTGCATATTAATAATAAATTTTCTTTGCATCAATTGGCGTAATAATAATTTCGTGCGCGAGCTTTGTTGCAAGCGGCAGAAGTGAAGAGAATGTGTTACTTTTGTTGTTGTAACGGCTGCATGCTGCATTAAAGTGCATAATTAATTCTGTTTACAACATGAAATACGTCGAGTGTAATAGATTTCGAGCAGCCTGCCGGCGCACCAAGCCCCCAGGCCCGCCATCACCGCACAGCGTTGAACGTGCTTTTGTCGTAAATATACTTATACATGCACACACACACATGCATACGTATATAATTATATATGCACAAAGTATGGGGCTTGATAAAAGTTT
>JAYXIM010027135.1:0-13513 GCA_037575425.1 Anastrepha fraterculus
CAAACATACTTACGTATGACGTTTGAACTAAACACCAAAGCAAGTAATAGGTAGTGTAGTATACATACTACAATACTCACTATACTAGCGTGGATCAGCAGTACGCAGCCACATACATATACGTATATCAACATATAACGCTTCGTAGCCGAGAATGTCGCTTTTTCGTTTCATCGAGTCTCAAATCACTCCCAACGATTCTAAAGAAGTTTTCACTTCAAAAAGTGTTAACTCGAGTATACAAATATATTAGGTGAAGAAAGAAGTACTGTTAAGATTATTTCATTTCAATCAATTTTTTTTCTGACTATTTTGGAATTAAATGGCATTGAAAAAGTGCACACATACCTACTCGAAGATTTCCATGATCTAATCGACATTTTTCGATAATTGGCCTATCCTAGCATGCCTCTTCTTTGAGGTCCAGAGCGAAGAGGTTGGAACCACCGACTTGCTGTTATGCTCGATACTGTATTGGGTCCATAAACAGCGTATTTCTTTCCACTGAACACTTGGAGAAACACAAAGCTGTTGAAGAACTTTGTTGAAACACATCGCACGATAAGGCTCACTCCAGGTATTTGGGAGGAAATGCTCAAAACTTGTCGTGTATTAATTACATAATAAGAAAGTTGTACTTGGAGCTGGAGTCGAGTTCTGCTGAAAAATTGCTGACATTATATAAGGGAATATTTTATACGATACGAACGATCTGAATGCTTCTTCATATTAGACGTTCACAAAACTTCCTTACTTTGCCGTCTTGAATAAATCTACATCTACATATGGTTTCGATTTTTTACAGTTTTAAAAATGGATTTTACTTGTAGTTTGCAACAACAATTTTGTATTAAATTTTGCATTATAAATGGATTCAACGGTCGGAAATCCTTAGAAATGTTGGGAAGCTGTTTCGGAAACGATACTTTAAAGAAAACAGCCGACAGCCCTTAACCAGTGGCATGAACGTTTTAGAAGAGATCGTGAGTCCATCGAGTATGACCAACATAGTCACAGGGCGACGACAACGAAAACTCATTAAACATATCAATCAATTTGATCAATAACCTCAAAATACCCATCAGAGAGATGAGCAGAAAACTTGAACATGGATCCGCTCATGACATTGTAGTATGTTATTTGGGTTTATCGCAAAAACGGAACCGGAATTCCAAGGAATTATGATTTCCAAGGCTGAAACCGACCCAACATCCATCAAACGCATAATTTCTGGAGACGAGACGTACGGGTATGAGTGAGTGGAGAGCTCCGACTGAACCAAGTCCAAAAAAACCAGGTCGTTTCAGTCAAAAAAGAAAGCGAAGCTCAAGGTTTGTATGGATTAAAACAGTATTGCATACCGCGATTATTTGCAAGAAGGTCAGACAGTTAATCAGGACTATTATTTATTTTTTGATAGATGTTTACGTGAAGCAATTCAAAAGAAAGAATTTGGGGTTTTCGCCCACGCTAACGTTCGCGCACCATCGCACAATGCAATCGTAGTCCGTGAATTTTCGGCCAAGCACGAAACGAATACCGTCCGGCATACATTGAATCCAGCTGATATGGTAATCGAGTCAAACAACCATTGCGGAGAAGTAGTGGCGAGAGAAAGTAGTGGAAAAACCGCCTAGGGAAAGTAGTTGGCTATACCGCAAATGGAGTTCCAGAATTGTTTCGAGAGTTGGATCAAACGCTGGCATAAGTGCGTTGCAGTTGAAGGCTATTATTAACTTATATTTAAATTTTTTTTAATATATGCCGGAAACTCTTTGGTCAAGGTGGTATATCGCTAGGTGACTAAATAAGGAAACAGAGCGACGTGTGTGTGGAGTGGCTTATCACAGATTGCAAGTTGATAAAAATATTTGTTTTTCTTGAAATCGGTTGCACGTGTGTGGCGAAGTTGATGATTTCTGTCATTTCTTTTGAGATTTCGAAGTGTACTCAAAAGTGAACAAAAGAGAACACTTACTAAAAAATGTATTTAAGAAAAAATAAATACCATACATGGCAGTTATTTTCTTTCCGCATTCCAGGTCTATTCGGTGGCGATTGATCCACTGTATGTCGCGAAACGAATTTCAGCCCATTTTTACAATTTATTGGGTGTTTGTAGCCCGCATAAGAAATAATTGTGTTAATGTTGTGTGTGGATTTTAAAATCCATTCTTTAAAAAAAATATCGGAAACTGTTAATTTAAAAAGCGCGCGTTACAAATACAAGTATGTCTACATTTTTTTTGCTGGAATGTTGGTACAACTGTCCTTTATAGTGTCGCAGAGCGTGAGCGTCATCTATCAATTAGAATTAGTTTTTGGAACTTAATTATATCAGTCAACTGCTGGCAACTCTGCGATTTTCACTATGGATAAAAACATCGAACAAATAATTTGTCTTAAATTTTATGTTTTGAATGGGATTTCGTGTGCCTAATCGTTGAAAATGTTGCAGAAGGCCTATGGCGAGTGTGCTTTATCAAAAATACGGGTCTACGAGTGGTAAATGGCTTTTGCAGAGCGCCGAGAAGTCGTTGGGGAATTGCCCCAATCAGGTCGCCCATCAATGTCTTCAATGGATGAAAACGTCGTCAAAGTCATGGAAATGGTGCTGGAAAACCATCAAACCATCATTTAAGTTTGAGGGAGATAGCTCGTGACCTTAGCGTGTCTCACGCATCAATTCCCAACATTTTACACCATCAATTGGGCTGAGACGTCAAGACGCGTGGCTGCTCGACTCGTTCCAAGAGAGTTGAATTTCTTTGAAAAAATTCATCGGAAGAAGGTGGCTGAAGACATGAAGGTGGCTGAGGAAGTGAATTCGGACCCAACGTTTATCCAGCACATCATAACTGATGATGAAACTTGGGTATACTTGTATGAGTTTGACATGAAAACCAGTCAATAGGCGGCTGAATGGTGCTATCCACATGAGCCGAAACCCAAAAAAAAAACCACGTCAAAGTCGGCCAAAAGTGAAAGTCATGGTGCTGTGCACTCGGAATTCGTTCACAATGGTTCTACGGTAAATAAAGAATATTATGTGGAAATTATGCGACGTTTGAAAGATAATGCGAGAAAGGGCCCAATTTGTGAAAAGAAAACTCATGGAGCTTTCACCATGATAACGCACCGTCTCACAAGGGTCATATTGTGAACACTTTTTTGACCAAAAACTCGACAAGTATCATCGAACAACCATCGTTTTCACCGGTTTTAGCCCCCTGTAACTTTTTCCTTTTCCCAAAAGTTAAATTGCCACTCCGCGGACGGCGCTTTGAGTCGATAGAGGCCGTTAAGGAGAATTCGCTGAAGGAGCTGAAGAAGATCTCTTCAAACGCATTTCAAAGGTGCTTTGATGACTGGACTAATCGTTGGGATAGGTGTATTGCTTCGAATGGAGCCAATTTTGAAGGCGACAAAATAAATTTTGATGGCTAAACAATTATTTTACGTTTTATTGAATGATTCCCGGTACTTTTTTTACAGAATGTATATTTGTTAGAAAAAATATTGGCTGTTATACTAAACGAAATAATATTTTGTGGGTAGAACTACAGGAAATATATATATATTTCAAAAGCTGCGCTCGAACTGTGACAGTGTTTAACAGTCAATTGGTAAAACTGCAATTATCTTTCCAAGAATACTTATTTAGTTTTTATATTTTACCATTGACGTGAATCAACAGCTTGCTAAAATTGCCCTGTTCGCAAAACGCTTCACATGTAATGTGTGGTCTTCGTAACCATTCGACGTTTATTTCAAGTTTCCTGGCTTCACAGAGAAGCCGAGCAGACGAAAATCCATGGAAATTTCATCAGATACCTACACCTGCAATCTGAAAAAGCCACTCTTAGATATGAACTGTGAACCGGCAGTATCATCAGCTCCAATTTCTTCAAAAAAGCGCAAGAAGCTGCGATCACTATCAATGGCTATCAGTCAAAAGTTGACCACTTAGATGCATATCTTGAGCAAATCCGCGACGACCATCTCATAGATTTTATCAAATGCGCATACACGAAAATAAGTAAGAAACTGAGAAAATATCACCTAAACTGTTTTTTTTTTTTTAATTTCAAATTTCGAGCGCTCTTAATGAAAACACCTATACATACATATACATATGTGAATATATTATATGTAAGTATAATCATAGATTTTTCCAAAATACTTATTTCATTGCACAAACATCCTTCTAATGATTAGTTATAATTATCCATCAGTTAAGCCGACGTGCTGAGCTTGTTGTGACTTAGTGTAACTGAGAGTGAAAAAATCATCAGATTATACAAACGCACACTTTTAGTTGGTAAATGGATTTGACGTGCACCAAGGTGCACATCATCAATGCCATTAGTCACAAAAATTATCTATCATTTATATTAATTTATTATAAGCGAGCTCACTACCGATTGAATGGATGGCCGGTTGAAAGCAACATGCCGCAACATATTTCATCAACGTTGCTGGAGCTCTACAAAAGCGAATGAGTGCAATCCATCTCAAAGATATAATAATCTGTCTGACTATGGGCTCGTCGTAAATACGCGTATGAATGAAAGAATGAGTGCCTGTTGGAATGGTCGGTTCGTCCGTTTGTTGAGATATTATATTTCATTACCCGGTAGGAAATATATAGCATATGGGTAAATTAAATAAAAATCTGCCACGAAATTGCTTCCCAGGTATATTCTGCATATAATGGGATATTCTAGTACCAGAAAGTCTTATTACGAAATATATTTGATGTTTCTCGTAAAGGATATTTTGTGGTACTGAAAACACTTTCAGCAGAATGAATTGCGCCACATGTTGCATAATTGTTATTGTTTTATTACCGTTATGGTTTGTTGGAGACCGCGACAAAAGTGTACCAGGAGGATGTCTTAGAAGCCGTGGCCAAGCAGTTGAGCAGTACTCTCTTCAATTGGATCTTCCAGCATGATTCCACTCCAGCCGATAAGAGAAAAACCACCCAGTGGCTAAAAATTCTATTCCTGAGTTCATAGCCGCTGAAGATTGGCCGTCTGGAAGTCCAGATGTGAATCTATTAGACTACAGTTTATAGAGCCTCATTTGGAGAGTTTCAAACAATCTTTGGTTCTAGCAGCGAATTAAAACCCATGGAAACCGTGAGTGCTCCAATAGCTGAATGGCCTAATCGTTTGAAGTCTTGTGTTAAGGGGGAGGTAGGGTTTAGCGCTAAAAAAAAAACACTTTTTTTTTTAATTTTTTACAGAAATATGGCTTAAGATACTTTAATAAAATCAGTTGCATGTTATTGTACATCTTTTCAATTAATTTTTAAATAAAAATTAATAATAAAATATTGACAAATAAGCCCATGACAGAGTTTTTTTGGAGATATGTTTTTCGAGAGGTGCTCTGCGGTGCCAATCGGCATTCGTCGTAGAATCATCTGAACCTAAAAAAGTCGAATTTTTCAGTTAAAGTATGACGTAATGCTCCCCCCTACATTAATAAAATTTTTTTTTTTTTCATTTTTGTAGTTTTGGTGGCAAAAAAACGTAAAACGAGCATTTTTGGCGAAAAATTTCGCCATATTTGTAAGTGAAAAACAACCTTAAAAAAAAAAAATAAAAAAAAACAGTGTAGGGGGGAGGTATTTTTGATTTAGAAAACGTGTGCCAAATTTGAAAAGAATCGGTTGAATAGTTTCGGAGTTGTGATTGGCACCGACTTTTAAGAAGTCGTTTCGGGAAAAACGCGTTTGAAAAAATGACTCTGAGAAATTATCGATGCTCCGCATTCGAGGTAGAGTGCCTACAAAGGCTATAACTTTGAGAGTTCTGCTCCGATCCACTTAAAATTTTGACACAACATTCTTGAAATTTCGATTTTGAAACCCTACCCCCCCCTTAAAGCAAATGGTGGCCATTTCGAATGAAAATTGAAATTTTTTTTTAAATATTATATTTACATGAGTAAATAAATCTAACTTCATTAAAACAAGGATTATGATTTTATATCTATAACGGACTTAAGTTGCAACAGAACTTGTGGCAGGACTAAATAATATATTTTGGGAATTTGAGAAAATTAAATTCACATTAGGGTTGTCAGAGTATGCAGTTCCCTGGTGGGCAGATATTATATGCGCCCAGATCCGGACTAGTCTCGGATTATCTACGCATTATTAACAACTTCTCATTTTTACAGCCAGTGAAATTTTTAATTTACAAAAAAACCGCAAAACATAGCCCTTGATATCTAAGTCATGAAAACAATTCTTGAATCTGAAAAAATAGTATGAAAAAAGTTATAATTTTTATTTCGAGATCCGAATTTTGAACTTATATCTCAGATAGCTGTTTGAAACAATATTTATCACACAGTGCAACGAGCGGCAGGTGTTACGAATTCGATTTCTCATTACGCTGCTTCAAGTTCAAAAATATATTTTTTTTATTGCCTCAAAATTTCCTAGTTAGCATTTCGAACAAATTATAATATCTGCAAGCAAATTCATATTCTTGCCCACTCTAACTGTCACTATTTATGTGTGTGAGTATGGCTATATAACAACTCTGACTGATTGCTGGGTCATGTATCATCCACACTGACGGCGCATCATTAATCAGACAGAGTAGGCAGACCAATAGACAAATAATCGTACAATCTACTACACAAGCAAATACAAGAGAGACTAAGTGCTATCCTAACGGAAAATAGCTATTTAGAAAATATGGTATTTTCAGCCATTACTTCCTGGATGCTTCATAAAAAACTGCTACATTTTTCGCAAGTAATTAATATCACTTCTTACACGATTTATGCATTTTGAAAAAGAGACCTTAAGGTGTAGTGAGACATGGCTATTTGATGGTCAAGAATTTCACTTTCTCTTGTGAATACCTTTCGGGTTTTTGGTTTGTGAAAGCACACCTCATTTTTCAGCAACCGATTTCGAAAATAAATTTTGTATACTTTGACCGGCTGCATTTATTGAACAATGAAACAAATTGGAGAGTTACTTTCAGTTTATGTATAAATACTTACAAGCTCAACAAGTTTTTGTTCTTTTAGAAAGTGTTGCCAAGCTATTGAAGTGTTGACGTGCGGCAGTTTTGGCGAACTGATAAAAATTATTAATAAATTAATGGGAAAAATAACCAAAAAAAATGTATATACTATATGTTAATATACCAGTAGATTACGTCTTTATCCACCTGATCTTTCCAATACAGAGAAGGTCTTCCTCTGCTACCACCAGATGTTACCGCATCGAATACTTTCTGACTCGGAGCGTTTGTATCCATTCGGGCGATATGACCCAGCCAACGTAGCCGCTGGATCTTTATTCGCTGCGCTCTGTCTATGCCGTCGTAAAGCTCATACAACTCATTGTTCCATGGCCTGCGATATTCGCCGTTGTCAACGTGCAACGGTCCAGAAATCTTCTGCAGAATATTTCTCTCAAACACTCCAAGCATCGCTTCATCGGATGTTGTCATCGTCCACGCTTCTGCGCCATACGTTAGGACGAGCATGATGAGAGCCTTGTAGGGTGTTAGTTTTGTTCGTTGAGAGAGGACTTTACTGCTCAGTTGCCTACTTAGTCCAAAGTGGCACTTGTTTGCAAGAGAGATTCTACGTTGGATTTCAAGGCTAACATTGTTAGCGGTGTTAATGCTGGTTCCTAAATAAACGAAGTCTTTTGCAACCTCGAAATCATAACTGTCAACAGTGACGTGGGTGCCGAAGCGCGAGTGCACCGACTGTTTGTTTGAAGACAGGAGGTACTTCGTTTTGTCCTCGTTCACCACCAGACCCATTCGCTTTGCCTCTTTATCCAGTTTGGAGAAGGCAGAACTAACATCACGGTTGTTAAGGCCGATTATGTCGATATCATCGGCATAGGCCAACAATTGTACGCTCTTATAAAAAATTGTGCCTGAGCGATGAAGTTCTGCAGCTCATACGATCCTCTCCAACACCAGGTTAAAGAAGTCAGTATATGTGGGTATCGATTAGCATTAGTATAGACAGAAGTATGTGAATATAAATAAACATTAACATTAACAAAGGTAAGTATCTAGAGGACTCTTTTTTCGCCAAGACTTAACAACTGGCGAATAGATGAATCCAATGAACATATGTCGGCAACGCGAGAACTACCTTAAATTACATGTGCGGCCTAATGAGCTATAGCCATACTCGCTAGCGGCGAATCTTACTCGATAACTTGTTTGTTGTTGCTTTCGCAAGCAAATTTTCGTGAAGTTAATCGAGCATAGAGATAGCGAGCGGTAAAATGGCGAATAAGAGAGGCCTCATGTAAAGTTGGAATTGACAGAATTTAACAGAAGAAAGTATGATCGAAATAACATGAGATTAACAGAGTTTAGTATAGTAAGAGTAAAGTAAGTATTAAAATTGGGAAAGCTAGGTATTGTATATGAGTATCCTACTGAGTGACCGTGAGTGTTTTAGAGAATATTAGCAGAGTTAATAATGAAAAATAAAATGAGAGTTAACATAACCTATAAGCATTGGTGGGACCATAATGTAACATATGTATGTAATCTCTGAAGTCATTTTACATTTTGCATCATATGGAATATTGCATATGTACTTATATGTAAACATATGTTTCAATTCTTTTCACTTAAACGCTATTCGTTGCCGAAAAAGCTCTAGCTTGGTAAAAATGTGACGTAGATTTTTCAACAGAAAATCACAAACTTTACTACTCCAAAGTCCAACACCACCAAAATGTCTTTCCTTCCACATCCAATTGAGAATTTGAACGAATATAAATCTTCCTGTCATCAAACCCTTTCCTCTATTCATAAACTCC
Organism: Anastrepha fraterculus; assembly: GCA_037575425.1. Classification (NCBI taxonomy): domain Eukaryota; kingdom Metazoa; phylum Arthropoda; class Insecta; order Diptera; family Tephritidae; genus Anastrepha; species Anastrepha fraterculus. Next base: position 8,834 of record JAYXIM010027135.1, read on the forward strand.
ATTTATCTTTCGTTTGTAGGTATTCTGTCTACTCCTTAACTGCATTGCCTTTTTACGCGCTGCGCTCATTAGTTTGGTTCCTGGGCACGGCAGTAATTAATTACGCTCGCCTTTATATTTCAACATTACCTATACTCACACAGTAACGTTTATTTGTTGGTGTTGCACGTGATGTGGACAGCTTAAAAAATTATTAAAAAAATTTAAGGCACTTTATCATTGGCATCAAAACTAATCCCTACCCAAAAATACACGCAAACAAATTTATCAATTATTTTCGCTTATTTTTGAATCATTCATTCATTCATTCAGGCGTTAGCTCAATTAGATACCTTTGGCTCCACTACATACGTATCTGGTCTGTGTCTGTTGCTTTTTATACATAGTATTCTTATTGTGTGGATAGCATCAGTTGTGGATTTGCCTGCCATGAAACCACGATAGGTTTTACTGATCTCTATCAACTCACGCAGCCTATTATTTAACGCTCGCTTCCAAATCTTAAAAGAATGACTCGATTTTCCCATTTTTCTATTTTTTATATCTAAAGGAGCACCGGAACTTTCACATCTTCCCTTAAGTAGGTTTCAATTTCACGAGGAATACGAGTTTGGTTGGCCTTCTGGGCTGCAATCGTCTATAATTAATCTGTATAGACCACAGTTTTCCCGACACGGGCTTGCGCCACCTATGCTATCTATTGAAAGTCACAAAATATATTTTATCGTCGTCTAATATAGGTCACCATATACAGGGAGCACTGCTCGTAGGACGCAGCGCACGGACCATTGGGCGAGCAGAGTACTCGTTAACGAATTGCATGGCATACCTTCAAGGATGCCAACTATTCATACACTCCTTCAACTGCTTAAAGAGAGTTGGCTATATCAAGGAAGTTATTTTGAAATTGTAGACATTTGCTTGCATTCTTTTTTTTGAGTATGGTGACAGTACTTACTTTGTTCGCCACTTTTGTAGAGCACTTGAGCGCATGGATGATGGGAGGCCACAAAAACTTCTGCTGGACTACAAATGTTTATGCTCAAGACGCCGTGGCAGACTAAAAACAACTGGGCAGCATAACGTCACCGAAGACCTGAAAAAATAGGCGTCAAAAATTGGAAATCTCCACCCCTGGATCGTATTGAATGGAGGAACATTGCTGAAGCAGCTAAAGCCTATCCCCGGTTGTAACTCTAATAGATGATGATAATGATGATGATAAGATGCATTTTTTACAGCTGTTTTCAAGGTAAAAATATAGTTCAACTTCGATTTGATTTTCGAGCTTATCACCAAACTTACGATGTAAGGGATGGCGTCAGTTCTTGTAGACTTTCACTGTATGTTCTCGGTCATTCACACTTTTGAATATCGCTCATATCATCGCACGTGGCCGAGACTCCTAGAAGTGTGGGTATGTTACTTTGTTAGAGTGTTTTAGCGTAACATAGAAGTGTTTACCATGCCACGTTTTTCTGAAATCGTCCATTAGATGAACAATATCGTAGGATTTAAAGATGCGCTTCGATCATCGTTGCAAAGAAATATTTCAAATATCAAAATGTTTATAAATACTAATAGAGAAGTACAAGGAAAATAAGAAACATATTTATTTTATTTTTATAAATCTCGAAAAATTATTCTACAGAGTACCCTAATATGACAAGCCCTAAGACCACAGAAAGTACCAAAATACTACGTTAAAGCAACACAGGGTTTGTATGACAATGTAACTACAAAAGTTAGAGCAGTTGTTGGCTGAGTTTGCTGCAACAGTAGGGATGCACCAAAGTTCCGCATTGAGCCTGCTTTTTTTACCCGCGACGCTAGTGAGCGGAGACGCAGACGATATTCAAGCCACAATCAGGGGCAAAACAAACTCGAAAATAAACATGGACTGAAAACAAACAGAAGAAAGACAGAAATCATGCGCTGCGTGTTGTCCATCAATTCAACATTAGCGAGGTCTCCATGTTTAAGTACTGGGGCTGGGTTGCAACAACTACCGGAGAAGTCAATGAAGACGTGGGTAAGTGGGTACAGCGTAGGGTAAACTCAGCATGATTAAAATGGAACACCCTAACCGGCAAGCTATGCGACAGAAAGGAAATATCAATAAAACGGTTGCGCATTCCACCCTGTTATATGGAGCCGAATGCTGGCCTCTAAAAAAGCTACACGAAAGAAAACTTAAACGCTAAAATGAAAATGCTGAGAAATCAATGAAGCCGTATTCGCGGATATGGTCATTTCCATGACCTGAGTTGGATATAAGAAAGTTCTACACATCGTTACGACGCCGAGGGAGTCAGAGCGGCCACAACACACAAGGACGAAGCAGATAGAAAGCGGCATGAAACGTGCGAATTTAAACACCGAGATGAGCCAAGATCGAAAAATCTGGTGCTTACGAACTAGAACAGATTGCCCTAAATGAAGTGAGGCAAAAGCAAGGAAGAAGAAGATGATGTAAGGTATACAAACATAATGTACTTTCAACCTTCTGCAGAAGAGGTTTTTGAGATTCCTTAATCTGCAAAGCCCTTTTGGAAAAGTAAAATAGGTAACAGTTTTAACAAAAGTAATTGAATTACAAATTTCGTGCTCAGTCTTAATATCCCATTGCAAGAATTTTGGTGAACAATTAAGATCACGTACATACGAGAACCGCTTGATGAGTCCGTGCAAAATCAGAGATATTTCACTACTGGAGCATATCGAGGTTGTTATGTAACATCTATTGGAAGAATTCACACCAAGTTTAGCCAGATCGGCCTATTTCTTTGTGTTTGGCATTCGCTTGAATCGAGGAGGTCGAGTGATTTTCCTATTCCATCACGACAATGCATCAGCTCCCACTTCAGCAGTTGTGGTGGCAAAATTAATGGAAATAGGGTTCCTTTTCTCCAGACTTAGATCCCTGGAACTACTATTTGCTCCCTAATTTGAAGAAATGGCTAGCCGGAAAACGATTTTATCAAGCGAGGAGGTGATAACAGGTGAATTTTCAGACTTGGACAAATCTAATTATTCCGAAATGATCAACAAACTAGCACGGGGCTGGACGAAGAGTACAAGTCTAAAAAATCAAAAAGTACCGGGTGGGGGATGTTGACTGTTTTCTTCGATTGCCAAGGCGTACTGTACGATGAGTACCTTCCATCGGGCCAGACAGTCAATAAAGAATATAATTTATCCGTTTTGAAGCGTTTGAGAGATGCTGTACGTCGCAAATGGCCGGAAATGTTGGCAAACAATTCTTGAATTTTGCAAGATGGTAACGCGTCATCGCACGAAGTCCAAATTGTGCTGGATTATTTGGCCCACGCCAAGTAAATACCATCGTGCAAGTACCGTATTCACCTGATATGGCCCCGTGCAGCTTCTTTTTGTTTCCCAAGCTGAAGTTACCACTGCGTAGAAGAAAATTTCAGTCGATAGAGGAGACCAAAGAGAATGCGATGAAGGAGCTGAAGGCCATCCCTTCGTCGGCCTACCAGGGGTGCATGGAGGACTGGGTTAAACGTTGGCACATGTGTGTTTCTTCAGACGAGTCATATTTTGAAGGAAAGAAAATAAATTTGCCTAAAATTTAACTCTATTTTGTTTTATTAAAACATTCCCGGTACTTTCTGATTATAGGGTATATCGAAAAATAAAAAAGGTTTACCCCAAACAGTTAAGTGGTTTTTATTTTTCCACTGAATTTTCAAATGACCCTCGCATATCGAAGAGAAAAGTATAAAGACCCAAACGTATGGATGTGCAGCGACTTTCGAGTTGTTTGGACAACTTTATTTTCAAATTTTCATAAAAGGATATTCCATACCCGAAATTTTTGATATCGCGCGCAAAGAAATAATCTGTAACTTGATTGGTCGAATATTTTCTACTTTGACGGATATTTTTGTAAACCAGATATGTCAGCAATCAGCAATGTTCGTCAATTTATGAATACAAAATGTGTATAATCTTAATGGGCGGGCACAAGCCGGTTTGAGAGGGAATAAATTCTGTCTGAAGCCGAAACAATTGAAATCTCAGCAGACTGCAATTTCTCTTAGACTACACTTTCGACAAACCAAAAAGAAAACGCAAAACTTACGAAAAGAAAACAGCCACAACAGCCAACAGACAGTTTAGCAATATTGCTGATAAAAAGTCACAAATTTACCTGTCAACAACACAGCCAAGTAGACAAGCATACCAAGCGAAAGCACACAATAGCACGAGGAGTAAGTGCGAAAATGAAAGGAAGAACAAACGAGCTGGCGCTCAATGAACAATGCGTTGTAGACTCTGCAAGTAAAACAAATAAATCAAGTGCAACAACAACAAAGGTAAATGAAAAGTGCAGAGCGTGTGACAGCAGCATACACAAAAACGAGCGTACATAAGTTTTAACAAAAGCGCAACTCGCACCCATAAAGCGAGAGCCAGTACAACAATTTCGAATAACAAAAATAGGAAATAAAGCGCCAGACAAAAACTGTATCTCTCTCGAAATCGCTCTTCGATTTTCCTTAAGCGAGTTCTCTAATTTAACCGGTATTTTAATCCTCGAAAAGAACGACGGTCATTTTGTTTAAAACCCTCATTTCCATCAAGTCAATAAATACTTGCTTAAATCATAAAAAAGGTTTATAAACTATGACCTATGGCGAACTGACTAATTTA
>JAYXIM010027136.1:0-177249 GCA_037575425.1 Anastrepha fraterculus
TTATTAGCGAATGTGGCACCCATTTTGCATACAGCCTTCTGAAACCGAATACTTCAGTCAAAATATTGCTTACACTACTCAGTGAGATGCCTGCGGCTTATATTAAATTTCTTTCAGTCCATCGACGATTTTCCAATACGACATCCTGTATTTTTGTTACCATTTCTGGTGTTGTTGCTGTTTCTGGACGTCCTTGACGTGGATCGTCTTGAAGGCTTGTACGACCTCGTTGAAATTCAGCAACCCATCTTTCAACTATACTAATTGATGGCGAAAAGTCCTTATGCACTTCGTTCATAAATTTCCTTTGCTTTAAATCTTTCAAAAATAAAAATTCTATCACTGCACGATACTTGATTTTTCCATTGAAGAAAATACTGTGACACATCGATATTAAATGGCTTGTAAACAAAGAATGAGTTGACGGATTGGCATGAAACTTCACATATGAAGAGTGTACCAATATAAGAAAAAAATGTAAGCTAGCAGCAACGCCCTCTCTTATCGAACCGCAAAACTTATTGAACAGCCTATTATAAATGGCGCTTACACCCTTTATTTGGTGTTTGGCTAAGCTCCCTTAAACATATAAAAACGGACGTGGGTTTTTAATCATATGTTATTTTGACAGCGACATGTCTTTTCTGCTCGAAGTCTTGACATTCAATCATTATCATATCTATGCAGAACGAAATAAATCGCTCTACGTTTGAACAACGTTGGGAAATATTGCAAGCTTAATCCCAAACTCCATGTTGTGTAGCTCAAACTGTGCATTTATTGAAATCACATTCTCTGATTAATCGCATTTTCATCTCGGCGGTTACGTTAACGAGCAAAAGTGCGGCATCTGAGGATGGGGAAACTCGCACGTGAAGCCAATGCATCCTTAGACAGTGACAGTTTGGTGCGGATTTTGGAGCGGTGGCACCATTGATTAATTTTTCTTTGAAAATGTAGCTGGGAACGCCATTTCGGTCAACAGTGAGCACTACAGAAGAATAATAAATATTTTTTTGAGGCCGGAAATTGAAGGCATATACTTAGACGATCTTTGGTTTCAGCAGGATGGCGTGCCATGCTACACAGCTCATGCTACAATCGATCTTTCGCGCGCCAAATTTGGTAATCGTATTATCAGCCGTCTCGGAGCTTGGTTTTGACTCCGTTTGACTATTTATTGTCGGGTGCTGCGTAGAGCCGATGCTGTGCGAATAATCTATTAACGATTCAGGCTATTGAGGTGAATATCGGGCAAGCCATTCGTGAGATATTGCCAGAAACCGTCACTAAAGTCTTGGAAAACAGAGTTAACCAGAAGCACACCTACGAAGCCAACCGAGGCATCCACATGAATAAAAGCGATAAATAATGGGATTTTTTTGTACATAAATATAAATGCGCTTATGTAGATATTTCTGATTGTGTGTCAAAAAAATTAAATTTAACACTTTAAAGCTTCACAACGCAATAGATTTTGTACCCTTGATGTACTTGCAATTTGCAGCTTTCCAGTGAGAACTTCGTTATAGTAATCAGAAAATTTAATATTTATTTAATTTCGCTACAATCCGCTCTTTATTGACTATTTTTCCTACATGAATTTCTCTACGCCAACGCTGCAAGTATGAGTAACCAGCGACGAAGAAACTTTCACTGCCAAAACTATATTTCATTAGTCAATAGAAATTATAAAAGTCGGCTTATTTGCTTTGCGCTAAAAATTCGCAATGATTCACAATGTTTTGTTTTAAACGAAAAGCGTTTGCAGAAATTTACTTATCATTTTACTAAACAAACTAACCAAACAGAGTAAGGCCGATAGAGCGGAATGGCTGAAAGTGGGGAAACGTAGACGGGCCACGAAATGTCAGAAGAAGATTAGAAATCTGATTATGTGCGAGTGAAATGAATTGCTAGCTTTGGAATGCAAAATTCTTTGTAAATATGCAAGTAAGAATATGAGGCACAAAACTGACATATTCATGTGCACACACACATTTAGACTCATGCATGCATAGTTTTCATTTCATTGGTTTTCTCACAATGCTTCTGTTATTGTTATTTTTATTGTATTGTCCAAAGGATTGGCAAATTAAATTAAGTTGATATTTATATGCAATAAAGTGAGAACGGACAAAATTGGTTACTGCTGTGGATGCGACTGCAGCAAAGTGAAGCAGTAAATCCAATTCGAATTTTTATGTGTGGGCACCCACAGAGCGGACTTAGCAAAAAGCGTGTTTGAAGGAAGGAAGGCTCTGCGTTTATTACCAAATACCCATATATGCACATATGTATATATATAAATTTAATTTGGTACTCACCCCGCCGCCGATATTCGTTGACATCCATGCTTTTTACAGGCTGTTTCCTCCAATGGTGCTACTCCTTTGCTTTGATTCAATTTTCAATTGTGTTTGTGAATTTTGTGGCGCTGCGATGTTTAACTCACTAATCAAACGTGAAAATGTTAGCAAATTGAATTTATTTCAATTGTTAAAGAAAACAAATTGCTTTAGAAATCACAAATCACAATTTTAGAAATTTGCGCTTGGTAAAGTTCGAAAATGGTGATTTGTGGTCTCTAATGCAACTTCACCACAACAAAAAACAATCCGAATGAGTGAAAAACTAATTTTCATTCTTCGATGAACGAAATGCGCTTTACCTTACGTTTGGCCTTTTACCTGCTGTCCAACTCAATACTTTCATTCTTTGAGCGCAGCACTAAATTCGTTGTAGAAAGCCAAATTCGCGCACAACTCATCCATACGCCCACGCACATTGGTGGCTACAGTTCTTCGGTAAAGGTTTCGGTCAAAACATATACACATACTCACATATTCACTTACACAGCCGCATGGACGAGGTGTGTTAATATTTTATAAGGCTTCTTTATTTTGTTGGGAAAATTCGTTAAAAAGAGAATAGAATTTTTTCTTACCAAATAGCAGCTGTGAAAATATTTTCAAAAGCGTATGGCCAAAGAGTTCATGTGAATAGCAGTGGGGGTAGTGTTGTTGCCGTTCGAATTGGCTATTGTGGAATGACAATTAGTTGACATTTGGGTTCGAAAAAATGCATCGCGATCCATGTAGGTACTGAAAAACGAAAATGAGGGGAAACAATTATATTTCTTTTTATATATTCAAGAAAGAAGAAAGTTTTGTTGTAATATTTTGGTCGCCGTATTAACCACCCAACATTTGAACGAATTATACCATTTTATGCTACCTTTCCTGGAACAAATCTTTCAATATGGTGTTTCATACATTAGCTTTGCGAACTGCAAACAATTATGAAATGTGACACTGTGCGACACAATGGGACGTAAAGAAAAAACCAATAAGGCGATATAGTAATTACGAAAGAGGAAGCGCTGTAGAATATTGGGTAACCTTTTTTTGTATACGGATATATATATATAATATAAAGTATGTCACTTGTGAACTATTGAACTATATATGCAATGTATATATACCCTACCAGATGATTTGATTTTGGCAAATGGCATCGTACGCCAATCATATTTGACACCAGTTCACAAGTGCTGAACAGCTGCAGTATAATAGAGGACAAGCAATGGAGCGCGTAAAGTTCAAAATAAAGATTTCCATCACTTAAAATCGCATATGGCGAAAACGCTGCCAATTTTACGTGCTTCAATTAGTCCTTGAAATAAGGACTAGTTTTTGGGAAAAGGTTAATCCGAGCTTTGTCACAACTAGTGGAGAACTCTTACCTACTCCTCCAAAGTAAATAGAAATTTGTTGCTCAAATCAATTTAGACATAGACGATTTAAATTTTGCGGGTATATCGATTCGACAACTATAATACACTCTTTTATGGTTTTGCTAATAACTATGCGCAAAATAGACCAGATTTGTGGTGAGACAACTTCAATATGATATTTGCTCTGCGATATTGCGCCAACTCTCTTTGTATTCATTGTTCGTGACCATTTGATCCAAAATTCGACCCACATATGTACATATATCAAGGTGGCACAAAATGAATCACCCTATTGGAAGATGTTATACTTTTTGCAAATGGAGTTGTACCTTAATTCCATTTGACACTTGTGAACTAAAAAGCTGCAGTATAGAAACGATGTACTCCACAAGATCTTGAAATAATTGTGTCGATTTTCTTTACCAGTAATAGATCGATGGTGCAGCGCGAATATTCATGACGATTTCCTAATCGTGTGCCGTCAACTGGGCAAACATTTCCACGTTTAGTTGCCTCATTGGAGCAGAATGAAACCACACAATACCTTGCAGGGTGTGGCCGCCACCGAACTAGTTGCTCAGTCGAGAATATCGTTGCTGAGAACTAAAAATTGTCAACGTAATTGGGCATCACATCGAATTTTAGAGTTCCCGTACAAAGTGCGAGCAGTGCATCAGTTAATTCCTGTTGACCGTCAGACGCGTATGAATTACTGTCAAGCCAGCCTCAATCTCAACAACGAAGAGGACGATTTATGTCGAAAATCGTCACTAGTGACGAGGCGCATTTCCCCTTAAGTGGTTACTTCAATACACAAAGAGCCATTAAAACCACTCAAAGCCACTATATGGTATGGCGTTCACACGGAAAGAGAGATTGGCCCATATCTTCTTGAGGACATCATCGGCAATACGGTCACTGTTTCTAGCGAACGCTGCAGGGCAATGATAAATGACTTCCTACGGCCGGGATGGGATAATCGGGACATGGTAAAAATGTAGTTTTAACAAGACGCGACAACCGCACAGACAGCATCAGCCACAATGGATATTGGGAAGGAAACGTTTCCTGGTCGCGTAATCTTCCGCTCTGGCGATTTGGCATAGCTAGCAAGATCGGCCGATTTAACCATTCCAAAGTTGTTTCTTTTGTAAGAGAGAGGTTGTAAACCACTTCGTTTATCTTGGAACCTGCATTAACACCGATAATAATATCAGCCTTGAAATCCAACGTGGTACTACCACGTAGGAGGCAATTGAGTAGTAAAGTCCTCTCTCGACGAATAAAACTAACACTTCTGGACCTTTGCACGTTAGCAACGACGAGTATCGCAGACGATGAAAAGATGAGCCGTATGAGCTTTACGATGACATAAACATAGTGCAGCGAATAAAGATCCAGTGACTTCGTTGGCTGGGTCATGTTGTCCCAATGGATACAAAGTTTTCGATGCGGTACCAGCTGGTAGTAGCAGAGGAAGAGGACGGTCTCCTCTGTGTTGGAAAGATCAAGTGGAGAAGGACTTGGCTTCACTTGGTGTTTCCAACTGGCGACGGTTAGCTCGAGAAAGAAACGAGTTGGGGGCTTTGTGAAACGCGGCCAAAATAGCGTAAGCGGTTATCGCGCCAATCAAGAAGAAGACATTTCTCTTTGGTCTACTTGAAATCGCGGGTTTATGCCGTCAAGTCTGAGACAATTGCAGCATTTAAGGAGAATTTTCGACAGGGATGCGAACAGTAATCGCCGAAAATCTTGTGGAAAGTCATGGAAAACGCGATAAAATGGGTACAAATGTGTATCAACACTGGCGAGCGCCTTAATAGAGACTTCCATCACTCAATATTATTAGGTTTTATCTTTAGTAAGAAATTTATTCAAAAACCAAATTGGATGATCAATTTTGCCCCTTGTAGTTACGATAAGTCGAACATTAAAACAAATATCGAAATCATGTTTTTTCGAAAAGAATGTCGAAAATGTTGAAAATGTCGAAATAAAACTTGGAAGCTGTAATCATTTTTTTTTAATGTTGGAGAAAAATCTGAAAAAATATCAGATCAATTAGTTTCATGTGCGCTATAATTTATAGTGACCCGATTTTAAAAATTTCCACTGTTAACTCTCTATCAATGATAAGTGAAAATATTGCAAAATTTCATGTTATTATTAGCTAAATAAAGGAAGAGTTTTGACGCAAAATGCCATATTTGACCAATAAGTTGTATGGAAGCCGATTTTGTTGGTTTCAATTCGTGAAAAAAATCACTGGCCTAATTCTTATATTTCAAAAACTGAGGGAGCAGTTTGTGTTCACAGGCGTATACAGACGAACGGGCATAGCTCAACCGAATTCACTCATCGTTCTGATCATTTTGAGGTTCATCTTTATATGGGTTTATCTCTTTTTCTTTTAGCACTGACCAATATGGGGCCAAAGCTACAGCACGATTTCATATTCATCAAAGGCATAAAAGCAGCCAAATTGTAATATTTTTGTCAAAAGTTAATAGAAGCTAAAGAATGTTGGAATGTTTTTTGTGGAAAACAGGTGAATTTTCAAAATACACCCAACTCCCTTTTTACACGGTCTTTTTTACACGATTTGGAAATAACACGGTTCGCTAATAAATTTACTTACACACAATCTCAAAACGCAAGATGTTTTTCCAAGCAAAACATAGCCCCTAAAATAGTGCTTTATCACTTAAAATTTTTCCTGTAAGATTAAGTAGAAATGCATCCATACATACAAGGTGAAGTCCAAAATAAACAAGACTGGCATCATAAAAATGTTTTTGATGGCGCCATATTTTTAATGAGTTAGTGTGTTAGAAGTTATATCTCTAGCTAACTTCCAGTGAAAACTTGGTGACATTCGGTTCAGTAGAAGCGAAGTTATTGCGTCTAAAGAGTCAGTATGTTTGTGTCATCGTTACAAAAATGAGTTTCAAACAAAGAGCTAATATCAAATTTTGTTTTAAAATCGGTAAAACGTTTACCGAAACATTTGATTTTATGAAAAAAGTTTATGGCGATGATTGTACGTCTCGTGCCAGAGTTCATGAGTGGTTTACACGTTTCAGAGATGGTTGTGAGGACATAAATGACAATGAACATCAAATCAGTAATCACCGAAAACTCCATGGAAATTGTTCGTAAATTTATCAAAAATGAATCGAAATCATCGTTGAAATTCATGGAATCGGAGTTGAATATATATATAAACATTGATTTATTGCATTGTAACTAATCATTTGGGCTTACGAAAGATCTGTGCACGTTTCATTCCGCACAAGTTAACTGAGGACCAAAAATTGCTCAGAATTCAACATTCGACAGACCTCATCAAAAAGACGAGAACGTGGAGTTTCTAACATGAACCTAAAACTAAGCGCCAAAGTGCCGAATGGAAGGCCCCAGACGAGCCACCACCCAAAACATTGCGTTTGGAGAAGCCAAAAATCAAGTCGATACTCATTTGTTTTTACGATTCCAAGTTCCACCTTGTATAAAAAACTTGATAAAAAAAAACTAGTCGGTAATAAATCCCAATAAACAACAAAAAAAAAAAACGAACAGAAGCAGTTAATAATTTGAATAAAACAGCAGACAGCCCGACAGATGGGCTAGACATATCGGACATAGTATCTGGCATATGGTGTATATTGATGATAGCATTCCTAATTTCAATTTGAATTTTTATATGTTTTGTACTTCTGGATTGAATTTTCCCTGTAATAAAAAATAATTTTTAAATTTTTTTTGTAATGGAGATGAACTGATTTTCTTTCATAAATACACATTTAATATGGATTTTATTATTGTATTATTTCTTTTGCACGGTTTTTTAGGGAAATATTTAGTATCTTTTCATTTTACACGATTTTTTAAAGTTTTTTATATCCTTATGTAAAAACTACAACACGATTTTTTTTAATGCTTTTCTAAGTAACGTATCTTCCGGGTAAAAAAAAATAGTTGGGTGTTTCTACTTTATATCCTTTCATATATTATACTTTTTATATACAGTACTTTATTTTATTTTAATGTACGAGTATGTGACAAAAATTATATGCCCTTGATCATTGCTTGTGCCAAATTTCATTGTAGTCATAGCCTAGGTATTTGTACATTTTTGTTTATAAAAAATAATAATAATATAAAGTAATGTACAAAATTTTCGCGAGTCATTATCTTTCATTATATTATTTCGATATTTTTTCTGGATTTTTTTAAGGCATTCTTTGTTTTCCAACCATTTAATTCAACATTTTAAATTTCCTCTCATCATACCAGGCTCGTTACAAAATGAAGCAATCAAACACAAAATCATGTTTTATGCTGTAAAAACAACAACTGTCTAACTCTGTTTGACTTCTGGCTATTCAATAAACTAAAAGAACATTTCGACGTAGAAGTTGGCGAAAATAGAGGATTTGATGAAATTAAGTTTTGCACACTGGTCTCAAAAATCAGGGCTTTTCTAAATGCCATAGTTAAAAAAATATTATTTGAACTTGAATGTATTTTCACGCTTTCGGAACCTTCTCAGCCACTTAAAATATACATAAATAATATACCCATTAATTCATTTCGTTTTTTAGACTCTACAATTTAATTTTTATTTTTTTAAAGGTGCCAGTTTTAATAAAGAAGTAGCCAATTTTAAATATTTTGTGTATTTGTGGGTTTGTGCGTTCGGGTGTTTGTAACTCAATCACAAAATACTTAAAATTGGCTACTTCTTTATAAAAACTGTCACCTGTTAAAAAATTAAAATTAAATTAAATTGATAAGTTCAATCAAATAGGTGGCGCAAAACTAATCACCCTATCGGATTTATAATCACCCTCAATCGCATTTGACATTTGTGAACTAGACAGCTGCAGTTTACAATCAGACAAGCAATCGAGGGCGTAAGGGTCAAAATAAAGATTTCCATCCACTAAAAATCACATATGGCGAAAACACTTACAATTTTAGATGTAAAAAAAAAACGATTAATTTTACACCACCTAATATTATAACTCTTACATTTTTTGCTCAACGACAGCTAGATCTCTTGAGCTACTGAATTTTATTAAGCAAAATAATTCCATTAAAAAAAATTAGCTTCATGGAAGTTTCATTCAGGGGGTTTAAAGGGGTTCTCATGTGAAGATCATCAGTAAATTACGATAAGTTTTCACAAATTTTTTTGGTGCTTCATTTTTATGCCCGCATGCACTTGTGTATAAGGGTATTATAATTTTGTTCACATAACGGTTATATGAAAAAGTATGAGGGAATCGAGATAATAAGGGTCCTTCAAAAGACTCGCCTAGATGTGGCTTTAAAATAAAACATGTAAAAATCTTGCAGGTTTCACTATTTTTTATTCAAAATACGGCTCATAACAATTATTTGTGAAAAATGACATCATTTAAATACCCACGATGAGCACTTCTACAGGTAAAATTCACTTAATTGTCGGTTCATGAATGCCTATTTGTCGAGAACGTCGAGATATCGATGTTGATAGTTGTTCGGCAACACTTCGCGCTACAACAGTAATATTTTCAACAGAACGGCCAGGTTTTGGTCAACCAGCCCGTTTTTTTATCCATGAGAGAACCAGTTCCTTGAAATTTTTTCACGCTCCTCATTCAATTTAACAACCTAACTCGGACGATTGTTTCCACCAAAAAATCACAAGTTTTGCTATATGTTTTGTCTTAAATATCGACTATTTTCATAATAAGTTTCAATAAATTTAACGCGTTCTTAAATCGTGTAAAACTGTACATCTGTCTACTTGACAAGTGTCAAAGCTGACATAAAAAAAGATAACGTCTAGGAATTATTCACTACTGACATTTATTCGTCATTTTTGGAAGACCCTTTATATAGACAAATATAAGTCTGTACCAAAATGCTCAGAATGATGAAAAGAATCGATTTAGCTTTGAACATTGGTGAAATCGGTCAATAACCTAACCCACCTCTATATGACGGTAAAAATTATGAATCCACAACAGAAATATGACGTAAGTAAAATTTAGGAAAATGGGCGGCGCCACGTCAACTTTGGCCGACTTAACTGAAATGCGACTTATATATTATTGAGGACGGATAAAAACTACGCTCCCTTCTTTTATATGTTAAGTATAAATCCATCTCATATTACCAGCTATAACTTTCATTGTTTAAGAATATTTTTTTATTTAAAAATTAACAGTCAGCCCAAATAAAATTTTAGTGAAATGTATGCGGATGTATAAAGTTCGGCTGGGACCGAATTCGGTACGTCCGTACTTGCTTAAATTACACTATCCAAGTTGAGTAAAAATAAATGTAAACTGGCTTACAACTGGATTTAAATGAATAAAATACAACTTTAAAGATAAAAATAAAAAAAAAAAATTGTTTCATCCATTGCCATAAACACTAGTAGTTATTTATATACATATACAGTTTATTTAAAATCTTTTAAATTTATTAGAAAAAACGCCACCCTCTTCATGGTTATAAAGTTGGCATTTCTTTTTGATTTAATTTTTCTCAAATTTTTATAAAGTTGAAAATTGTGATGAGTTTACTGAATTTGTTGAAGAAATTGGAAATTAATTAAAATTAAATTTAAAAAATTTAACGCAAAATTTATAATCACAAGTAGTGCGTTGTTTTTCTCTATGGGTGAATATGTTCCGAATATTTCATTTTTTGGAAAACACTCACTTGATGGCCATTGCTAGACCATTGTCTCTTTTTTCTTAAATTAAAGCTTTAATCTCTGTCTATTTTACTGCTCATTCACCAAAGTGACATTTCATACCTTGGTTGCATTTCTTCACAAAGTCGCACTACATTTCGGTTTAAAAATTTACTAAAGAAAATTTTTAGTTTGTTTTTTTATATGGAAATAGTGATTTTTTTTTATTTTTTTTTTTAATATATATTATTTTTTTACTTACTCACTGTAGCACTAAACTATGCGAGCATGGCCAAGGGCCATCACCGACTGTTGCATTTCACGCACAGGATGAGTATTTATATCGTATACGAGTCCTGTAACACAGCAAATCACTAATATGTCCTGCATTTGTTTTGCTTTTTCCATATGAGTACAAACACATGCCAGTAGATGCACAAACATAAGTATGCAAGTGTGTATGCATTCGCAAAATGCTTTGCAATTGGCTCCAACGGCGAAAGGGTAGCAAATTCAGAATGTCCTTGCCATAAGACGCCAAAGCTGTGATGCCCAGTAAATCGTATTGGGCGAGCGGCTGCTTCGTAAAAAAACGACAACTGTTGTGTGCTGCTCGTGCACCAATCAGAAAGCAGTGTTGTGTGTAGATAACGGTACTACCCACCATCAGTGGTAATATTTTAGTTTGTACCGTTAGTTTGAGTTACTTTCTAAGCTGCGACTAGCTTGATTTTAGATTAATATATGTGCTGGTATCTTAGCAGATAAAGAGGGGAGGAAAATGTAGAATAGCTGAAGTCAATTCAATAACTGAGATTCGATGATCGTGAAGAAAAAGTGATGCGGGGAAAACTGATATTGAACTTTCTGTTGATTTATTTTCTTCTCAAGCGACTAGTCCACATTATATACTGCAAGTAGGTACATACATATGTTTAAGTATATGTATTTATAAGTGATTGTAACTTACGGCATTTACAAATAGCTAATTATAGATGAAGATACCGCTTTTCATATTTAACATTTCTTTACCAAAGAACAAAGAAAACAAGAACAAATAAAGCGAAACAAAAATACTTAAAAGCGCTTACTTATGTAGTTATTGGCCATCTACTATAGCTAGCACCGCACTTTGTGGCGTCATGGCTGGGGTCAATGAGCTGCGTCGAGCCCGCTCGCAATGTTTTGGCTTGTACAAAGTACCGCTATACATATTTTTGGAGCTTCTGATATACAAATTGCCAACCGACCAACAAGCGAAAGAACGAAAATGAAAATAAGTTAAAAAACCCAAAAAAAGCAACAAACTAAAACTGAAAAAAGTGAAGCAATAAGACAAGAATTTCGGTTTTCAACAAAAGAACAGTTATTGCTGTTGCGTTTTACGACCGCTACAAACCGCTTTTGTCACTATACAGTGTACGTTGTTGCCGTTGTTGTTGTGTTTGCCGTTAGCCGTATTGGCATTTTTATTACACACACGAAAAATTTCGCCAAGAAAACATACATACATAAGTAAAAGTTGGTTAACTTGCCGAAATTCGTAAGTTCTGCGTCAGCGTCAAGCGATCGCCAGCGGTATCCAAAGTACGAGGCGGGATGAACGGGTGGAACGGCCGTTTGGTTCGCGCGGCAAGGTATTTAGTTTTATTTGTTTGAGACATCACTTCGCGTGGTGTGACTTGTAGTTGTTGCTGTCACACGATACCGCTTACATAAATACATACTTACGAGTATGTCCATCCATTATCAATTTACTCACACATATACTTGCCTTGCTGGAAATGCGCTTCTTAAGGGAAGACTGAATGCGGTTGATGTGACCGTCTACAGCTAATGGGCGTGACATCGGTTGGCTTAGCTTAGCTTTGGAAGAAGATTATCAGCAGCTATTGAGTAATGAGCGGAGTTAATTTGGGTTTCGGCTGCGGAGTTAATTTGGTTTTGTGTGCTGTTTTATTTATTAGAACTCAATGTCAGCAACATGGCGTGAGACCTCTTGCTGCTGCTAAGAAGAGTCTCCGTACTGTTGCCAAGCTTATGGTATGAATAATAGTATAATAAATTATTTCATAAGTCTGTTGCGAATAGCAGCGTTTATGGTAAACGAATGAAATAATAAAAAAATAGAGGTATGTTCAGTCGTAATTAGCGGGACTACAAAAGTTTTGTTTCCCTGAACATATAATTTACCTCATCATCTTTTATTGATCGTGGTAAAATAATTCATTAGTTGATAAAATAACCCATTGGGGGAAAGAGTGGCGCATTGAGCCAAACGAGACAAAATCTTCCCAATTCACTTTTACACTAAATTGAAAAACTTGCCCCCCCGTTAAGCTCAATAATATACTCATCCGCCAAAGTAATGTCACAAAATATCTCGGCATGCATTTGATAGCAAACTAACATGCAAAACCCATATTTTCACCAAAACGGAAGGCTCTAGGAATAAAACGCAGAAGCCTAAATTGATTACTACATAGAAATTCTCATGTTTCTCTTGAAAGTAAGCTCTCACTTTACTCAGCTGTTCCACTCACTTTACTCAGCATTCCAATATCGAAATACTTCAAAGACTCCAGTCGAAAACCCTCAGAATGATATCAAACACCCCTTATTATATTATATTTCAAATTCATCGTAATCTCAATGTACCCACAATAATTGATGAAATGAGAAAATATGAAAAGAAATTAGAAAGTGTGCTAATCAATCAATCCTCAAAAATAAGTATAGCCGTGTATAATCGAAATTTTTCTGCTACAGATTACTTCACTGCTGGTCAAACTCTTCAAAACATATTATCTTTATAATTTTATGGTAGACTTAAAGTCAATTTTTTAATGAATTCTCTATTATTGGAGCCATGCTTCACAATAAGTGCAGTAACAACAAATAAAAGTAGATTTCCCTAGCAGGTAAATAATATTACCTTTCCAAATTTTTTAGTTCATATTTTAAAATATCTAATATCTAAAAATAAGGCAAAAAACAAAAAAAAAAATTTATTTTTTTATAAAATCGTATTAGTTAAGTACTGTTTAGGCTGAAAGTTGTTCGCGAGTTACTGCGACAGAAAGTTGACTATGTCGGGACGATGAGGAGAATACTCAAGACATTTTATGTGAATGTATGGACTCTGCGTATTGTTGTATGGCCTATTATTGTTATGAATTCTACCACACAGTGCTTCCTTGGCACTCATTAGGAAGTCTGACGGCGCTTGGGGGCTGTGTGTTTAGTATGTGATGTACAAATAATCTTTTACATCGCACTGCCCCTACGTTCTTATGCTATGGTACCTAACCTGACGTTAATTTTTATATATAGTACAACCGGTTTCCCCTATCTAAATCAAGTCGTGATGAAAGCAAAGGTGCTTCGGAAAGACCAAACCAAAATAGCTTATGCGGTTATGTTTGGTAGGTAGGAAGATATACATTTGTTAATTATGCAAAAGAAAAGATTTTCGGGTTATATTAAAAAAAAAAACAAGTATTTTCTTCAAAATATTCCACATCTGAATTTGAGAATTTAGATCCTGAACTTTGATTGTGGAATGATCAATATGAACTGTCTTTTTATTGCCAGGTGTTGAGAGTGGCGAATAGATGAAGCAACTCTCATAAATAAACATACGTTGGCAGCACTGGGAAATATTTGTTTGGAAACACTTAACAGTATTAGTAATAAAACTTGCTTAATATCAGAAAAGGGAGTTGGCAGCATTAAGTATAGTCAGTTACACCAGTTTTATGAGGACCTACCATACTTGCTGATGACGGATCTTGCTAATTAGAGCACGATGCATTCAAATTATAGATTTTTTTTTTAATTTAGGCACAGTACGGAAAACCTGTAAATGCATTTTTTTAATAAAAAATGTTCTCTTAAAACTATTCTCCCATTGTAGGTTATTCGTTGTCTTTGTCAGGGAAACGAAAACGGCTAAGTTCCATCACGGCTCTGATCTTATATAGGGTTTTCCAAACAGAGGTGCTATTTTGATATTCAAAGAAAAATGCTATTTTGTAATATATGTAAATGATCGGATGTTTATTTCATTATAAAGAGGAAGGTATACCGTTAATAGTGGAAAATAACATCAGGCAAATGACCCCCACGACCACGCCTACAGGAAAATATCCTCTTCATGAAATTTTCCATAACCGAATTGCAAAGTCGCTGCCCTATGTCCTCGATAGCCTCACGAATTCCATATTTGAGGTCGTGAATCGACCCTGGGTTGTTGGCGTATACCTTCTCTTTCACGTGGCCCCAAAGAAAAAAGTCACAAGGTGTTAAATCACAAGATCTTGGTGGCCAATTGTGATCACCTCTTCGAGAGATAAAACAGTCCGGAAACTTTTCCCGTAAAGGTCAATGGTTTCGTTCCTTCTGTGGCACGTAACGCCGTCTTGTTGAAAATAAACGTTGTCCAGATCAATACCATCCAATTCTGACCATCTCTCGATAGCGCAATCCATTCACCTGTAACACCTGTTATTGGAAAACCCTTTAGTTTTATAGCTCAGTGAATTTTAGTGTATACACATTTTAATCAAACACCATGGAATAGTTTTTGTTGACGATGGTAAGCGTTTTCTTCCATATACAAAATTCTAGCTTCTACTTTGTATGGAGAACTGAACAATGGATCGGCACTTGGCTTAAAGACTGACTGGTACTTACATCTGCCTTGTATGGAGAAAATACGCATCACAGTTAGGGGGAAAAATTGTTAACGTTAATTTTGAGCCAATTCAAACTTGCACTTCATTATACTAAAATTTAATGGGCTAAAAACTTTGATTAAAAAGTGTGAAATTTTGATGATAATTTGTCGAATTTATATATAAATCTTTTAAGAAATTTAAATTTTTATTCATATGATATTTGTTATTGAATGAACGAACAATTAAAATAAAATTAATTAAAATTAAAAAAAAAAACAAAGAAAAATAAAAAAGAACTAATCGAAATACAATACACTAATCCAATATTATTATTATGACCGTGCATTTATTATTGATGACAGATTTGTTTTTTCCAAGTGAATTCGTTGACCGTGTAGCTGAATTTTTTTCACATGCTTCGTCACATAATGTAATTTGACAAGCCTTTCGTATGAGAGATCTGTATTACGTAATTTTTATTTTTTTTCTTTCTCCGCAGCCGGTATGAATAATGTTTGTTTTGGTTTTTCTTACTTCAAAATTCTACCGGCCAAATTTCCAATGGGGTATTGTTAATCAGAGGTATATGTAAGTATATAATTTGTGCTTTGTAATTTACTATACATACATTACACATTTATTTACGTACAGTCATTCCTTTTTATCAAGAATATTTAATTATCACTTAAAAGACACGATGCAGCGTTTTAGTGGGTGGAAATTTTCGACCTAAATTTTGCAAACGCAACAATAAAAATCGAAAAGTTCCTAGCTTTCAGTTTCATCATTTTATAGTCTAACTGACTTAAATACTTCGAAATACAACCGGCACATATACCTATATATAAATATACATATATTTTCGTCAAAGATCTTATAAAGGATGGACGCTTCGAAATATATGTAGAAGCTTAGAGGAAAGGCCACTATGACGGTTGAATGGGCAAGCTGTTTTGTGATTTTTTAGGGAAATTAAAAATGAAATCGAGGTTAGAAAAAAAGTTTCTTTTGGTACATTTCATTGTCTATCAGCAGTAATTCTTTTAGAGTGACTTTCTTGGAATTGATTTCATGTATTTCGAAAGTTATTTAAGCAGGACATATTAAAATTTTCTGTCAATAGTACTAAAATTGAGTGACAGAACCCGCCTGATAGTTAAAATTCCAAGTGAACCAATTGAAAATTATTTAAGTTATGTGGCGGCGCAACTTCAAAAATTAAGTTTTGTGATAAATGAGTTTAAGGGAGCTCGATGCGCACTGGACGTACTCGCCCAAAAACTCGCAAATCTAGTATTTATTTCTCCAGATATATTCTTTCAGAACAATATTTTTGAGTCCCCAAGAAATCATTTGAAAAATATTTTGTTTCGAAAAACTTAGATTGGTCTAACTCTTTAAACTAAAATGAGTAGAAAACACAAACTTTGGAACTGCAGCGAATGCTTTCGCCAGTCCCAGCGTTAAGCTCCTATTTTCAACACATTAGGTATTAAAAAGTAGGATAGGGAGAAATTGATAATCACTTTAAAATTAAATTAATTTTATTAAGCTAATAATAGAAAGTTGTTACATACAAAGCTGTTTTCGATTCACAACTCCTCTGCTCGCTAAATGAAATAGTTGTATGTGTAGGCAACAACAGTTCAGTAATGTGCAAGCGACTTTGTTAGTACCTGGCCGCTTAGCTCACAACCGAGGTACTTAGGCCAGTGGTATCCTTTTTTGTTATTATACTTTCCTTACTCTCAGGCGGTATGCTTTGGAAAGCCATGAAATTACATTACAGTTAGTCAAAACGAAGATAATGCAGTGCTGCCAATCAGGTGCAAGGTTTGATTCAGATACTTTTATTCACTACTCGTTAGGCGATTGATAAACTGAAGACAGCTAAAATGTTTAAACTCCACTTCACCGAATTTAACAAAAAAAAAAAAAACTTTTGGAATTTTATTTCCCCCTTGTTGTTGTTGTTTTAGCAACATAAATATTCCCTATATATAGGGTGCTTTTTTAGCTGCAGAGATCTTTCGAT
The DNA here is from genome assembly GCA_037575425.1 of Anastrepha fraterculus. Taxonomy (NCBI): domain Eukaryota; kingdom Metazoa; phylum Arthropoda; class Insecta; order Diptera; family Tephritidae; genus Anastrepha; species Anastrepha fraterculus. The sequence goes on from JAYXIM010027136.1 coordinate 17,142, forward strand.
ATTGATAACTATTATTTGACAGCTGAGAATGTCAGTTGGCTTGACATTTCTGTTTAGTAAGGTTTGGCAAGTCATTATGAAATGTTTAACGTCAGAACAACGCTTCAAAATTGCGGAAATTTACTTTGAGAAAAATAAAAATAAATCTATTCGCGAAGTTCATAGAGCGAAGTGTTAAATAAGACGCCAAAATGTCGATTCGTCATCGTTTTCAACTTGTTCCCCTTTGTGCTTTTACGTAGAATTTTGGCTTATGTGTCGCATTATTGCTGATTAGGCTCATTTAGATTTATAAGACAGATTTATTAAAAAAAGTCGTCAAAAATTGGGCTGATCGAATGGATTATGTAAAAATAAATGCCATGAAATTACCTACCAGATAATAATAAAAAAAATATTCCAGAAATATTTCTGTTTCAAACGCACTATTTACATATGAGGAATGTGACAGTCCTTGGCCGGACTCGGTCGTTCCGATAGCGTAGAACCGACTTTCGTAGGCACGATTCTCAGTGCTTCGTGGTGGTATGTAATCACAACTTTGAATTGGTTGATCTAAAAGCAACCAAACAAAGAAAACTATTTAGTTTTACAGTAACTCTGGTATCTAATCGAAGTTTTTTTTCTGGTTTTGAAATTAACAAAATGGTGGCTTCTACAAAAAAACGTATACTTCAAATTTCAATGAAAAGAACTTAATTTATTGTTTGTTAAAATAAAATTATGCAAAGAGTTCTTCGATCGGTTACTTGTTTTTTTATAATTTCAATAAGTAGTATAAGTTTAAATCAAATCCAACGAGATGTTCTTGAATTGCCTACTTCGAAAGTATAGTTTCGAGAAAAATACCTTCAAAGGTCTTTAATCATTTTTGGATATCTCGAAAATTATTGAGTCAAATGACACGACAAAATAAATGTTCCAACCTTTTAACTGCTCGTAATCTTTTAATTATCGCTAGAATGCAGTTTATAAACGCCCATCTCATTACATATTTTACACCTCGTATGCACTTTCCTGTGCTCAGTATTGAGCTCTACAGCATTTTACAAACGCCGAGTATAACACATGAATGTAATATTCAAATTTGATATCCACTTGATATCCGTGCAAGTGCAGTTTTCTAATAAAATAAAAATTATTTTTATTCTTTTGGTACTTGAGAAGATTCTAGCCTCAAGTTTTGGCTCCGGTATGCAAATCACACTAATTAGTAAGTCTTTCGGTAGGTAAGGGGTGCTAATCATTCTTACCCCAAATAGAACTATTTTGTTCATTCGTGTACTAATTGAAAAAAATAAATGAATCTCATTACCAACGATGATGCCAGGTTAAAAATTCTATTCAACTCTATTTGATTTTCAATTCATTTATCCTTTCAGAGCTTTAGGTCAATCTATTTTCCCAAATACTTTTACGTAATGACGGAGCAAAGGGCATGTTATTGAGAATCGGACTCGAAACGACAATTTTAAGAAAGAAGAAAAAAAAGCAAAAATTGAGTAGGTACAACACCTACTCTGTGAATGTCCTGCACTTCAATGAACCGTGCCAAATATCTTGGCAATTATTTCTTTGAAGACCTGGAAAATTTGCAATATCATGAAGGACTAGTTAACTTTCTAAAAAGATCTAAACCACAAAGAACTAAGCTACTTAGTTAGGGGATGGAAATGAAATACAGGTATCACAATGGGCCTCAGGGCCACCGAGTGTCTTGTCTTAGACAAGCTACCTGGCTGATCTAACCTATCTTGCGGATTTGTCTCCGGTGTTTAATGCATACAGAAAAATACTAAAATATTCAATGAAATGTTTTTGATTTTTTCTTTATTTTTATTGATAATTAATGCTTGTTCATTGAACGATAAGAAAGCAAAGTACATGCAAATTTTATATGTAGTTGTCACAAATTATCTATTAGTGAGAAGGGCATACAAACTTGTTGCATCTATAACAATGATTGCAGTAGGAACTCGGATTACAACACAAAGAGATCTTTAATCTTATTTTGGCAATTTTTGCTATATGTATTGCATTTGTCTTTTTGAAGATTTATTTGCATGGTCAGGGACACCTCTCAACTGTTTTATGAGTTCACTTGTATTGTCTGCCTTTAGTAGGCTACTAACGCGATCGAATGTATGATAACTCAACAATGGTGATTTTTTGCTATTTCAACTATTTTGCCGATTCATACGATTTAAATAAATATTGCAAGTTAATTCACCACTACATATGCAATATGTTAGCTCCAAATTATTAAGGTTTTAAGAAAAAAGGACAAGCAGACCAAAAATTGGACGATCTGTTGGGAATATTGCAGCTGTAGCGCAAAGTGTTGCTGAAAAACTTTCGATATCGGTATCTTGTCGCTTTCAACAATTGGGCATTCATGAATCGACTGTTTGGCGGAGTTTAGCTCTTATTAGACATGCTCATGACGGTCATTTAAATGTCGTTTCCACGCTCCAAGATGTCGTTTATCACATATATTAATAAAAATAGTGGAACCTGAAAACAGCTAAGTTTTTACATGTTTTATTTTAAAACAACATATAGGTGCGTATTTCGAAAGGTCTTTTATTTGCATATTTTATATAAATTTTATATATGAGAAGATTCTGGGCAAAAATTCCCCAAAAACCCCCTAAAATTTGTTTCGAAATTTCCGTTCCATATATGCGTAAACCAAGTGTATATTCCTTCTATGAGTGTGCATCAATTTATACATTACGTTGCTTGTGTCATACGTTTTGTTGTACTCTAATTTCAAACTCGTGGCATTTATTCTCTTAAATTATTATTATTTTAGCAAGCTAACCAAAGAAACCAATACAAAGTATTCATTATATTTTTTAATAGTTAAATATGTACAGCCCGTAAAAAAATATAGTACCATCCCATTTTGACAAGTTATGACTATTTATTTATTTATTTTTTAATTTCATAAAACTTTATAAAAATATACTTCGTTCTATAACAAATATTATATTAATCTACGTTTGATACTTTATACGAGGTGGCAGAAAATTAATCGTCCTAACGGGAGATTTATAATTTTTGCAAAAACAAAATGGGATGATTAGTTTTGCGCCACAGGATTTATAAAAATTTGCCAAATTTGAATTAAAAAAATTAATTGGGCACGCTTTTTTATAGTTCATTAAATTTTGGTATATTGAAATGACTTTAAATTTTCGTTGATTTTTGATAATTTGTTTCCCTGACGGTGTTGCGTATTTTCTCCATATGGCGAAATTCCGGAATAAAGCCATGATAAAATCAATGTGATTTCTTGGCAACTTTCAACCTACACTTTATTAAACTAAAAGTTATTGGGCTTTAAAACTGCTTACCCACTATTATTTTTTTCTAATTAAAAGGTTTGAAATTTTAATGACAATTTAGCCAATTTTTTAAATTTTGTATAAGTTTTGAATATGAACTTACATCGTTTGTTGTAAGATATTTTTTATAAAAAAATAATAATAATGAATATTAAGAGAAAACGAAATTTAGTCTAAAATCGTAAACATGTTGAGAGGAAATGAAATTATTTTCAAAAAATTATTAAAATTGTGTGTTTGTTTGACCAAAAAGTCAAACGTTACATGCATTTAGTCAAAATGAATAACATTTCGGAATAACAGAAGTTATGTAGGTATGTACATATGTATATAAATTTGCATATATTATAACTGTTTTGGACTGCTCTGAATCATAATCACACGTTTCCCACACGTCAAATTTGAATTCTAGTAGCATATTTTCAAAAATTGGGTTACGCAAATGTCAATAATGATGAATGTACATTCATATGTTTGTGAATACGTATGTACATATGTATGTGTGCACCTACGCTTGGCACTTCGAGAAGAAATCCTGCACGTACGCTTAATTCATTTGGAATATTTACATAGTATGCGAGTGGCAACGCCAATCACGCCCTCTGCTTTCCCTATCCACACACATACAGCCATCCACATCAGCATACTTGCATCCACATACATACATATTTAACCAATTTATTGGCTGCTTGCGGAACTTTGGCGCAATGAAATTCTGAAATTTCTCTTACACTCTGGCGTTCACTCTCTTGCACATAATATTCTTGAGCCATAACAATATCAACCCATTGAGGGCTTTTGTGTACTCGTATTGCTCTCTTTGAATGCTTCTTCTGAATTTACAGATAATTTTGGTACTTCGTGGCGGCTTTCTTTCGCCGACACACTCTTTTGACAACAAGCAAAAGCTATCGGAGAAGTACAAAGCCAACAAAAAACACATCTGGCATGTATGTGTTTGTATATTTGTATGTTTGTGTTTGAGAGCGTGTTGGGTAATAAACTGAAGCAATCTACCTACCTACAATCGCTGTTCGCTGTTCGCAATTCGCTTATCTCGCTCGTTCGTTGTTTCTCTGCTTTGCTCCGCTCACATTTTTCGCTTTTCGTTATTGTTTTGATTACATTATTCTTAACTGCGGCGAAGTAAGAACGTTCGATGACCTTTTGCTGGAGGAACATCGCTTTTTGCTGTTGCTTTATTTTTTTGTTTTTGTTTTTTTTCCTTCACAATTTTTTCTTGTCATTAATGCTGTTTGTTTGCTTGTGGCATTGTTGTTCTTATTGTTATTGTTATTGCCGTTGCTGGTGTGGCGGTTGGCTGTTGGCTTTTAGCCATTGTTGCTGGTTCGGTTTCTTGACTAGCGGTACTTCTTAACTTGTTTTTCGACTTGGTAACTGCAGCGCATTGGCAATAAGAACCACAGTCCAACAATAACAATAGCAACGCTAGTAAGTTGATATGTATCCAGATACATATGTACATATGTATGTATTTATGTATGTTTGTATTTTATTATTTCCCGCTTGAGCGTCGACGCTAACTGCGTTATTGGTTTTTCTTGGCGTGAATGCGAATGGATCGACGACGACAACAGCAGCAGCAGCTGTTGCTGATGGGAACTGATCGTTGCCGCCGCTACCGCTGCTGTCAGCGTGTATTACGAAATCAGCATCCAAACTTTAATGCTTGCGCTCATACACAAGCATGCATAGTACATACATACATACATTAACTCGGACGAGTCCACACATCCGCTCGTTCATTTGATGAAGCTGTGGGAAATAAAGAATTGATTTTAATGTTTCCTCAATGCAATTTGTTTTCCGATTTTCAACACATTTTTTTATATTTTTGCAATTTCGTAAATAACTTTGTATTGTTTTTCCATTTTGTGTTTCTGTGTTTTTGTTTGCTCACGGAATGCATTTTATAATTGCATTTCAATAATCTGCATTAAATAATCGCATTAGCACATATTAGCGAAAACAAAAATGCATAAAATTTGTTGAGAAATGATACGGGAATTAAAGAAAAAATATAATACGAAATTAAAGAAAAAAATTGATTTTGCAAATACGTTGGGAATGCGAATAATTTGCGGAACATTATTTTTCATACGCACATACATTTGAAATATTATATATATGGATATATACGTGCACACAAATGTATATGCCAAAACTGCCTATTCCAGAAACTTGCGTGGGGTTTGCCAACATTTTTTTAAATACAGGGTGGTTCAAATACAAATGAACTGCATAATCTGGAGTCGTCTTAACACCGAGACCTCTTTCTAGCTTATGAAGGGAAATCTCTTCCATTGAACAACATTCGAAAATATTTCAAACTTATTTCCATGGCGAAGGCTCTTTGCCCAAACAGTCCGATATTATTATAAAAGGAACTCTTCATATTAAAATCATGTTTGATGAGGTCGAATGCTATATGTATACCAAGTTTGGAAAACTTTGATAAATTTTCTTTAATGCATATGTATACATACATATGTATGTACATATGTATTGTATATATATATATTTTTTTTAAAGTAGGCGCTGCTCAGCTCGTTTTCCAAAATCGTTAAATAAATGCATTCCTCGCAGCTATATCATGCAGTTTTACTACATAGTTACTGCAATGTCGTATTTTGTTGCAGTTCTTAAACTACCGTTAAGTGGGAGACGGCTAATGCCGTTGGCCAACTTTGTTTGAGGTTTAAGGAGATTTGACTGTATACTTTGTTAAAAAAAATGTTTATATTCTGTTAAAGGAAGTGCTGAATTCGGTCCCCATCGAACTCAATGTAAATGGTATTATAATCCAATAAATATAAATGGTATTATAAACAATTTATGTACATTTCAGTAAAACTCAACTTGGGCTGTTGGTTAATTTTTGAAATGAAACGAACTCATAGACTCATAGAGCTATAGCTTGTGACTTCGGGCGGAAAGTTTATAGTAACATATGAAACGTGGACGTGATTTTTATTCAAAATTTTACTCTAATTTTTTTTGTGGGTTCATCATTTACACCAAATTTGAGTATTTTTTTTTCATTTCTAACAGAGATCTTATATTTTTTTCTTTTTTTGAGGTAAGCAGTGCTATTGTTCGATTTCGCCTATATTCAATACCAACCTGCGTTGGCTAAAGAGTAATATGCGTGCCAAGTTTAATTGAAATATATTAAGCTGTGGAAAAAGATAATCTCTCTTGCCAACAAGTGCTACTTTGGATTAAGTAGGCAACTGAGCAGTAAAATCCTCTCTCGACGAACAAAACTAACACTCTACAAGGCTCTCATCATGCCCTCCTAACGTATGGCGCAGAAGCTTGGACGATGACAACATCCGATGAAGCGATGCTTGGAGTGTTTGAGAGAAAGATTCTGCGTAAGATTTTTGGACCTTTGCACGTTGGAAACGGCGAATGTCGCAGACGATGGAACGATGAGCTGTATGAGCTTTACGACAACACAGACATAGCGCAGCGAATAAAAATCCAGTGGCTACGTTGGTTGGGTCATGTCATCCGAATGGATACAAACGCTCCGGCTTTGGAAGGGCTCGATGCGGTACCAGCTGGTGGTAGCAGAGGAAGAAGAAGGCCTCCTCTGCGTTGGAAAGATCAGGTGGAGAAGGACTTGGCTTCACTTGGTGTGTCCAATTGGCGCCGGTTAGCACGAGCAAGAAACGACTGGCGCGTTTTGTTAAACTCGGCCAAAATCGCGTAAGCGGTTATCGCGCCAATTACGAAGAAGAATAAGGAAAAAGAGATCTATTACATATTTTTGCGTAAATTTTTTGCGCAAATGGTTTAAAACTGTCTTATGGTGCTGTTCAACTTCGAATATTTCTGTGATCTTATCGAAATTTTATTTAACATCAAAAATGCCTGGACGAAATCGACGAAAAATAAATTGCACATAATTAGCAGTTACAGTTTCGGCACCATAAACACCATTCACAATTTCAGCGGCCTGTAAAATGTACCGAGTTTTCTCTTTGTTGACTTCCATCGTTAACAGATTGTAACTTGTAACTGAATAGGTTACACTAAAAACAGTTAAAGAGTTTTTGTAGTGTGAAATGTCACCTTGCCAATGAACATAAACTTTAAATTGTTTGATCGATACTTTACGAGATATCACTACAGTCTTCTACCGAGACATTAATGGATTTCTTTTTCGACAAACGAATATTACTTTTCGAGTTATCGTGCGCACTAATGGAAGGGCAGACGTGCCTAAATCGACACCTCTCATCACTCTGGGTATTTTAGTTTATATTATTATTATTTTTATTAGGCCATAATGCTCTGCGACAAACACCTACATAAATTAGGCATAACTAACACCAGCACCTGCAGATTTTGCTGCGAAGATGAGGAGTCTATAGAACATCTCATCATCGAATGTCCGGCGTAGACGCATAGAAGGAAAAGGTTTTTAAACACGTTCATGCTTACAGATGAAGACCTCCAATCACTCCCTCAGAAGGAGCTGCACCCGACACGTACCCATATAAGCTGCTGGACAACATATATCTAGATTTCTTTATGCCGTTATGTAAACAGACTCATAATACTCTTTGACACTAGCGCGTCTCGGGTATAAAAAGTGTGATATTTTTATTGTCTGTCGCAAAAAACTCTTTCAATGTAGACGACCCCCTTAAAACAAAACCCTGAACTTTTGAAGTTTATAAGAAAGTAGAGGTGTTCTTTACAAAACTTTCAAATTAAGCAGTTCAAATATATTTGTGCCGCTAATTATACAATTTTATGGTTTTATTGAAGCGCTTCCCCGACATACAAGCACTCGGAGAGTCGCCATTTCTCGCCGAGGGGGATATCCAATTTTTTGTTAAATAAAATTTCTTGCTTGTAGTAGGAAGCCATGCTAGAGTTTTTGAATTACAAATCATTGCATTACGCACAAGCACACTCCATCATGACCCACATCCAAACTTCTTATTAAGTGCACTTTCTCACCCGAGTGCTACGTACCAAGACTCTATTGCACCAACGGCATATCAATATGATTTTTGGACAAGGTTTTTTTCTTTTAAAATAAATTGGATTAGTGTTGCACTATATACATATGCATTTGTCAAAAAAGCCTATCAACTTATCAGGATAAGTTGATTTCATAAGCATTCCACCGACAATTTATTTTGCTTTGCTAGTAGACAACTTTTTTACTAATATTAATAGCTAAAATGATTAGCGTTTCTTAATGAAAAGCGAAGGTTTTGAAAAATTATGTGCATTTTGATAAACATTTTCATATTCTCTATTTTTGGTTTTGCTTGGGTTGAAGCACTGAAGGTTGCACAATCTCTCGGATTAGTTACTGCTAATCGGAAGTGCTGAAAGGGGGAAGCTTGAAAATATAACTATTGGACATCATGTTTTTGAAGGAGCAGCACCTTTCAAGCACCTGGGGATACTAAAAAATTACAATAGTGTTCAAGGCTGCATTCCAGATCGACTTGTTGCAGCAAACAGTGTCAACTGAAACTACAAAACTACTTAAATTTAGACTACTCTCGCGCAGCTGTAAATACAGTATTTACGAAACAACAATACGACTAGTTTTGACGTATGGCTGTGAGTCATGGGTAATGTCAATTACGGATGAAAAAAATCTGCGAACTTTCGAAAGAAGAGTCCAATCTGGGTTGTGGATGGTAGTTATAGAATCAGATACAACAAGGAGCTGCAGCGGATTCGCAACGGGCAAGATTAAGTTCGTTCGCAACCACTCCAATGATTAGGTCATGTCATGCGCATGAGTAAGGAAGGTGCCCAAAAATCCTTCTTAAGGGAACCCAGTGGCCTAGAAATTTCAAAAAATCGATTTTTTTCAATATTTCGCTAGTATCTTAAGAATATACCATACTGTGAAATTTTCGTGCGGAAATTCCCAATATTATAGCTTCTGCAGCCCAATGACTAGGTAGAGAGCGGGCGCTCTTGTACCTCAAACTTTAAACTTATTTATCTTGAAACGACTTTTTTCGGCACGGCGGAAATGAAACAAAAATATTCAACCAAATCACTTGAAATTTGAATAGTCATGTATGGCTATCGTCGGAACTAGAATCATAATTTTATTTAAATAATTTGCTATTTTTACACTAAAAAACTTGTGAAAAAAGACCCGATTTTACGACCTTTTTTAAAAATCGCGATATTTTATCAATTTTTAATTTCTTCGATTTTGTGGAGTTCCGACCATAACTCCACTCTTTTTGATTAAGAATCTTCTTAAATTTTGTGTTTCAGATGAGTAGAAGTCTCGAAATCACCTACGCCTTCCGGGTCCGATTTTTCGAAAGGGTCATCTTCGGCGGCATTTTTATAATAATAAATATTGTTTTTGAAATAAAAATAATAATTTTTTGGATGCTCAATCGATGTAGTAAAAAACACAAAAAGTTTAAATATCGTTTTTTTTTTAATTTTTAGGGGCAAAAAAAAAATCGTCAAATGAAAATAGGTGAAATTTTCGTGCTCTGATGTTCTACCGGGTCCCTTAAATTACAACGCGCTGGTCACCAGATATAAAGGAAGGTAATCGCTGGCTCGACGACGTCATCCAAGAGATCAAGAAACTGAAAATACATAACTGGTGCTCCCTCACCTTGAATCGTGTAAGTTGGAGGCGGTTAGTTGATGAAGCTAAAGCTCACCCTGAGCTGTAAGGCTGCCTGATGATGATGATGAATCGGGAGTGGACTTACGCCAGATACCACTTATTTGTATTTTAGAAGAGTCGAGCTTAAGTAATTTTGTTACTTAAATTAGTATTTTAAGGTATTAAGATATTTTTTAGTTTTTAAGAGACAATAACAAACCACCGATTTTTAAATAATTGTAACACTGTAGCATAAAATCTAACCAATAAAAATAATTAAAATCTTATTAATAACAGCAAAGCGCACTCTTCATCTCCAATAATTAATTCATTGGTACGACAGACAAAACTATTTTCAGCAAACTAATGCTAAAATTAGCAAAATGAAAGGTGATAAGTGATAAGTAAAATTTCTTGGTACACCGAAATAGCAATAAATTTTTATCATTTGTATTACTTACTGCTTGTCAGCTAAGATCTTTTAGCTTAGCGTTTCGAATTTCGGTGCTGCGTTTATCAATGACTTTGATTGATGTTGTGATACACAAAATTTTGCTCAGCTTTGATAATTTGTTACAATGCACCGTTGGTGGAATAGAGTCTGTATAGTGCCATGATAATCCGGGTCAATAATTAATTTATTTGTGATGTTCATTTGTTTCGATCCTTAGCTGAACCTTTTTGCATGCAAATATATACAAATAAAACACTGTTCTCTGCCAACTGCCAACGCCTGCGGAACAGGAATTTCTTCGCAAACCAAAGATCGACCAGCTACACTGGCAGCTTTCTTGGCTTAATGGTCAAGCACTTAGCTACTCCAAGAGCAACGACGATCAAAGAAAGCAAATACCAACAGCAGCAGCTGCTTTCCGCTGCTGACTTCACCTTGCTGCTGTTGTTGTTGCTGCTGCTGCTGCTTCATGCCAGAATCTCGAATGTGTACAAACCAATACATGTCAGTTTCTTTGGTTTTTCCTGTGCACAGATCCATGCATGCGGGTAAGCAGGAGCTTGGCCTTTCGGTTAAATGTGATCACCATGATCACCACTACGAAGATGCGCGAAGCGAACGATGGTGTTACGCGACTAGCGACAAAGAAAGGTGCGCTCTGTCGCGGCAGTTCGCCTGTATAACTGGCAATTCGTTGTCGATTGTTGTTGCTATTCCATGGTAGTCCCGTCCAGCGCAGTGTAGTCGAATCGTCATACGTTCGCGTCAAACGGTTGGAAAGTACCTTTTTAGTGTACAATTGATTGTCCAACAAAGCATCCGGGTGGCAAAAATCGCGCGAAAAGGCCAATTGAGAAGCGGAAAAGTGACGCCCACGCGATAGGAGTATATCTGCAGCTGAAAGATATTCTCACATCATAATTGTGCGTGCGTTTCATTTGCCAATAAGAAGTTGTAGTCGGGCATGCGTAATTGACTGATAAGTGAACCGTCTGGACAGGAGCATTTCTCCCAGTACATACGAGTACACACACGGGCAGTGTTTGCATTAGAAGTTTATACCCGTATGTTTGTATGTGTAAGTGCATATGTGTGGTAGTGTGAACTTGAAAGTAGTTAAACGACGACATAGGAAAGAAAACAAATACAAATATGTGCCTAACATTAATTTTTCATTAGCATGTTCTTCTACCATTCGCGACGATCTTGATTATCCAACACATTCACGTGCCATCGATAAACTAAAATACTGTTATATGTAAAATGTAATGCAACCGTAAAGTTTTCTTGTACTTACGTAAATACAGTTAATCATATACATACATATAATACATACATATATGAAGGCGTGTGTATGTGTGAAGTAACGTATCACAAAATAGTGTCGCATAAAATGCACGAAGTCGAACGATCAAATGACTACGATCTGCACCATACAAACAGACAAAACTTGGAGTAAATGAAGTAACCAACAATCAAACGAGTATAATGCCCAGCACAATCAGAGGTGAGCATTTGTGACACATGTTTAAAATGGACATACTTATGTGCATATGTATAGGTCATGGAAGCATTAGGTATGTGCATACTTTTGAAATATTTAAAGCAATCGATCAGATTTGTGAAGACTGGCTTCCTTATATTGGTTGAATGCTCTATGTAAATATGATTGCCCGCAACGTCTTCTAAGCAATTTTGAAAATTTAGCTTTAATTAAGAAATCATTTTAAAGATAATTAGTAGTGAATAATCTTATTTTTTGTGAGTGTGTATCACTCAGTTGGTGCCGCAATCGATTCCACCATCAAATACCTTTGTTTGGGCAGACAATGTCAAACCACCGGGTGCCTGGAAAAAGATTGGTGAGTTAGCACACTCAAAATTTTAAGAAAAATAAGACTCAATTCAAGAAAATTACTAAACGACTATATCATGTCTATGTTATCTTAATCGATTTTCAGGTGTAGGAAAATTTAGAAACATGAAAATTTCAATATGCGATATCTCAGCGAAAAAAAATGATATTTGAGCAAACTCAACGCCATTTGAAAAAAGAAGGCTTGTATTTAAAGATGCTATCCTTTAATTTTGGTGAAAGAAAACATCTGCAAGGCTACATAACCTCAAATATGGGCAAAAACGGTGTTTTTTTCACTTTTAGGTTAGGATATCTCGAAAACCAGAGTTGATAGAGGAATTCTGAGGCCAGATTTGGATTCAGCGCATCATAAACCTTCGGAAATATATAGTCTGGTTTCTGGGTCTGAGATGCTGTCGGCCTGTGTTATCATAAAACTATCTGGCATTTAAAATTGGCATAGGTGCCTCCATTTTTAGAGCTACAGTAAGATGCACAGCACGAAGTGGTAGAAAAGCTCAGCTAAACACCTAAAAAATGTTTTTTCTTCATAGACACTGGGATAGCGCACTTCCTTTAAGGGGCTTTCTAATGCCAGGGTAACCCTCTTAACCGAAGAAATCCACTTCCCACGGGACTGGCGAAAGATATTACAGACTCTTCCTTTACATACTTTTTAGTAGCTTCCAAATTATAAGGTTATTATGTCGGTGATTGACTTCCATTTGCTGGCACCACTCAACATGCAAACTCGATACAGTAAAAATCGATACAAAATTTGTCTCCAACCGCTGCTTTCAATGTGTCGCTTTGGAGGTTGAATCGCGGACACTCGAAGAAAAAATATTAGACATCTTCAGCCAGGTCGTTTCCACAATGATCACCGTAACGATCAGTCTCGTGATTAAACTTATGAAGGTATGTCTTATAGCAGGTGTGCCCACTCAAGAATTGGCTTATCTAAAGGTCTACTACGCTGTCCATTCTGCTTATCCGGCATCCCAGAGATACAACGACATGCCCAATGTTCTTTGATTACATTGATAGCTTTTGAATGCACACTTTTAAAAGCTATCGACGATGCTGTTTCAGCCCAAATTCAAATTTAATGTTACCCTTGGTCTTAGCGGAATAATCCCCTATTCTCAGCGATGCCTTTTCCGGTTTTTTCTACTCGAAATGAGAACTGCTTCTGCTTGTTGCTTGGCCAGTTTGAGTTCATTGCTATTTAGAAAAACTTTAAATACATTGATAGATGTAAACGCCTTTTCAAACAAACCATCCAACTGCTTTGCCGTTACTATCAAACTATCAGAATATCATCTGCAAACTTTATATATCATATATATATATATATAATTGGCGCTTACACCCTTTTTCGGTGGTTGGTCGAGCTCTTCCTCCTACTTGTGGTGAACGTCTTGATGTTGTTCCACCTACAGTTTCAAGCCGACTCCGAACGGCGGATATTTTTTATGGGGAGCTTTTTCATGGCAGAAATACACTCGGAGGTTTGCCATTGCCTGCCGAGGGGCGACCGCTATTAGAAAAAACTTTAATTTTGGTGTTTCATGCATGGAAATTCGAACCTCCGCACTCCCGAATGATAGTCACGCTACAACCCATTCGGCTACGGCAGCCATTAGTACAAAAAGGTAGTTTAACTCTTAGTGTTCTATCATACAAGGTGGCGCAAAATTAGTCACTCTGTCGGAAGATTTGTAATTTTTGCAAATGGCGTGGTACGTCAATCATATTTGATACTTGTGAACTAGACAACATCAAAATAAAGATTTCCATCAGCGAAAATCGTTTCCTTCGTTTAATAAAAAAAATCAGATGATAGAACCATTTCACACTTAAACTATTGCTTCTGACTGAGGAACTTAGGCATAAAGCATTTACCCTTTACAGATAGTTTCGAAACGGGGTGGATTGGCATGCAAGCTCTTTTTCGATTATTGTGATTGGTCTCACTTCATTCTATCTGTTAAGCCAGAAATAATAGCAATGCAACGAATATGAAAACGTCCTCTATGTCGTACCGCAAAACTTGCAAGATTTACACTATTCCTTTATACTGTTTGGGAAACAATAAGAGTAAATAAAGGAAATATGCCACAGACTCGGACTCAGAGACAATGGCTATATTGAACTAAAAGATAAAGTAGGAAGGGAGATTCACTCGAATGACCTCTCACTAAACCTAAAACTTCGTCTAATTTACCACTGCCGTTAACATGTTTCAGATTGAATTGCCAGCAGTAAAAGAGACAGCTCACTGGCTCAGACCTACTACTACTATTAAACGGCCTATTTCTCAAAATTAACTCAGAAAGGCAAGCAGCTTTTGAAACTCTATACAAATAAAGATAGACAACAAAGAATTCAGTATGATCGCTTGGGACTTGGCAAGGCACGACGAGAATGGGTCATAGTTATAGACATATAGCGATATCCGTGGGAACCGATATCGGCGTGGAACCATGTGCTACCTGCGATAACTAGTGAAATGGTCGTTCTAAACTCTACCCAAAAGAGGAGGCATCCCACTAAGGCCAATGGGTGATCGAGTTTTCCTGTCGGATAACAAGTCACTAATACAACCTGATAATTTCTCGAACAGTTTGGTAGCGGGCATGACAACAGCGCATTGTCTGCTACATATGTTAAGGTAAGAAGATGGATTTCCTATTCAACGACTTTCGTCGCAGTTACAGAATAGAGGTGAAGATGGAGAGTATTGTACACCATCTCTGCTCCGCTCTTTGCAGGGCGCGACAACGATACTCTATAAGTACTCTTTCGACTACTTTATTCAGTGATAACACAATGGGATAAATAATCTAAGTGGGCCTCCATACAGCCCGTGCAAGTTAGCAGCCACATCAACCTGAGTAAATCTCGAATGTATGATTGCTAATTTTAAGAGTACAATGAACAGAACTGCATAGAACTGCTTGTTTTGCAGTCATTCAGCCGTTACAAAGTCATTCATAGTACTTACATATAGAGGTATAAATATCCAATTTACATAGAATATACAAATATCTCCATCATTTTATGTAGTACATCCGTACGCACACACATATTTACGTTCATATGAACTCTTTTGGCATTAAATATTCGCCTCGCGTAATTTGCTGAAAATCGGTTTTACCGTTAATATACAATGTATATATGTATGTATGTATGTTAATAAATTACGAAATATCCGAACAACAAGAAGCAGAAGGCAACAGTATGAAAAAGATAAGAACTAACATGGCTCGCGCCGCAGATTTACAGCTAACACAGCTAGTACAGCTGCCATTTTAAATAAGTGAGCACTGTCTTTGGAGCGGGAGGAACGAAATGAGTTGGTAAGTTGGCGAGTTGGTCATAAAAGCTTATGAGATGACCTGCCGTCAAACGTTTTCATCATCATTAAGGCGAATAAGGTTAAAGAGAGAAATGTTTTTACTGTAATCCACCGGCCATTGATGGTCACTGCAATTGCAGAAAGAAAACTCGAAAAGCAAATATTGTATGTACGTAAATATTAAATAAATTAAGAAGAAACCAGTCTGCAAGACTTAACCAAAAGGCTAACGAGAAGTAAACATCATTCAGACTAACCAAAAAACAAAAAACCAAAAAAAGCGGAAAAAACCATTCATACAAGACTTGTTAGGCCACTGCGGCTGCTGATGCAGATGTTGCTGCATATACATATGTATGTTTGAGTGTGCATGCGCTGCCATGGTGGTGTCATCAATCAAGTATTGCTTAACGCTTCGCCTGTTGGCTCAAGAATAGGAAATCGCCGAAGAAGCAAAAAAAAGGCTTGTACGAAATGAAATGAAGATCCCAAAAATGCGACGACCGGTAGAGAAACGTTCCTCTGGTCGATTCCTGTAACCGAGCAGCTGCTTTGCACTGCTGATGCAAACTCATTCCACATACAACATGCAACCATCTATCCATGTTAGACTTGAGGTGTATCCCATTTTCGGCACAGCAGAGTTTCCTCTTTTCTGCCAACACAAGTTAGCCAACAGGAGTTCGTTGGGTCGTTTTGTTGCTTTTGTTGTTGCACGTAGTTGTAATTGAACCGGTCGTTACCAATGTTGCAACATAGTTGCGCAACACAAAAACTCAGAATCAACGGTACTGCGCGCCATGGTTCCACTAACGAATAACTGGTTTATTGTTGTTGCTCTTCTTAAAGTGTTGGCTGACTGGTTGGTTGGTTGATGGAAAAAAACTGGGGCTTTATTACGGGACTTTTACTACGTTTGAGTGAACAGGTTTACCGACAACGACGATGACGATCACGACGACTGACTATGAAGAAGAAATGCTAGAATAAGAACAAGAACGATGATTGCGCCATTAACGTTGAAATAGCGCTGCATGCGACAGCCGAAGATGGCTTGCAGCAAATGCATGTAAGCAGAAGAATCTGCGTTGTGCCAAAGTTGTGCTCGCGCGGAATATTCCTCTTGCGTTAGGATGTAAAATTGCTATTAATAATTAAAGAGAAGTGCTGGCATCATCGGCAACAAAAAGTTCCCAAACCCCAAAGTAGTAACTGCGTGCGTACAAATGTATGTCTGTTTGTATATATCTACAAATGTATGTATGTATGTATGTGCGTACTTGTACATTGATGACGAGCAGTTTGAATGTGGAATGCGCGTCGCGCATGCGCGCAACTACCCATTTCAATATACATATCTGCTGGCTGAGGCATATGGTGTATACATACATACATATATATTACATGAATCGTTTTTCTCAACAACACCGCTGCATCTACTGGTGCTTATGCTCGTATCTGCGCCTGCGTCGTTTGCATTTTACGATCTTCTTTTCTCACCTTGTCGTCTACTCAATGGAAAATTCTTCGCAATAACAATTCTTCAATTGAAATCGCATTCAAAGAAACAGCTGGGTATTGCTTTCTAAATGCTTGATAAAATTATAGCGTTTTAATTTGAGTAGCGGAAATTCCTGTCAAACGCTGTTTTTCACATTCATGGCTACATATGTTTGTATGTATATACATTCATGTATATGTGGGCGATGTAAATCTGTATGTATGTATGTATGTATGCACATAAAGGGAGTGCGGAAAGCATGCCGCATCCTTCATTAGTAAATAAACGAATGTTTCTCTTTCAGTTATTGCATAATGAACGGTGGAGATTCATCCAGGTGCAAACAATGCCAGTATGCATTTCCTTTACTTTTTGTGCCCCCAAGAATTCGATTTTTTTATTTATGTTGTTATTATACGTAGTTATGTATGCCCTAGGAATACCAATTTTTTTTCGTTTTCACCATTCCGGGACTTTCGGGACTAGTCTCAAAATTCGTCTTATTATTTGGCAACAACTTTGACAAAATTTCATGAATATTATTCGGATTATTTGGGCTTCAAACAAGAATGATAGAAACGAGATTGCGCCCATCAGAGAGTGCGTGACGTCACATTAGTGTAGTTGTACTGTGTTGCCAACCCTTTGCTCCTCGCAGTAAATTTAGTGCCTTTTTATACCCAAAATGCGAAAATTTTTAAGTCTGATGCTTGTTTCATTTTTCAAAGCTACCAAAACTGAAAGTTAAAAAAAAATTGTACAATTAAAAAAAGTCCAAAAAAGGCCAGCCTTGCATTTAAAGCTTATACTGAGAAGATTTCAGTGCTACTCAACTATTGTAAAATTGCGCGCCTTGTTCATTGACACAAGTGAAGTGTAGAACTTCCCTTCTCGTAGTAGTTACAAAAGCAGGGGTATTACCTATATTACTAATATAAAGATTGTTGCACATAATGAATTCAAAAATGTACTCACCACGTGCATTTGAGTCTGAACTGCCCCAGACATGATGATGTGTGATTAGCATCTGCTCCCAGTATGAATGAGGTACCACATCTCGATGCTTGCTCAGTTGCACTTCTTATGAGTGGTGATGGACGTGTGCCATATACGAAGAGGCAATCCATATTGTCCTTCCGCAGGACTCCACCGATATGATGACGTTATCCGCATCGCTAAATTGTATTAGTAAATATACATTAATACATTTCTTTGCTAGTATGCACGACCTGGGTTTACCTTTGTCAGTGACATAGACCAATTTGTATTATTTATTGTTCAAACCGCAAACCTGATTTTTTGCGACCCATGGTTCTTGGATGAGCACTACATCCTCTTCTCTTTCTGCGAGATGAAAGATGAGTGCGGCTGAGGCCGCCTTACTGTGGTGAAGATTGATTTGTACAACCCTCACCACTTCTCTTAACTCTTCTTTAATTTGAATTTATTGAATACGAATTAAAGCCATAGAGGTGTATTCATAGTAAAAATAAACAAAAATAATAGCAGATAATGCTAAAGAAATCATAACGACATTTTTCAAAGATCTTATCTTGC
Source organism: Anastrepha fraterculus (assembly GCA_037575425.1). NCBI lineage: Eukaryota > Metazoa > Arthropoda > Insecta > Diptera > Tephritidae > Anastrepha > Anastrepha fraterculus. The sequence goes on from JAYXIM010027136.1 coordinate 35,869, forward strand.
TACCCAACCTCAAATTTTGCAAAAAAAGCGATTTTCGGCCTTTATTTAAAGAATTATCTTAATATAAGTTTCCAATACATGGATGGATTTTTGAAACTCTGTTTTTTTTTTAATACAATTTATCGTACGTAATAACAACACATTTATTGAAAAAAACGCAGACAATAGAAACAATTTGTCACGCGTACAAAGTTCTTTAAGTAATTTAATAAAAAATTTGGCATCTTCTTTTCTTTAAAAAGGCATTTTAGTGTTTTCTTACATCCAAAACTAGGCAACACTGCAGTTGCGAGAGCGAGATTTGACTGCTCGAACGGGAAGAAGAACTACAAACTTGGAAGAATAATAACCAACACCAACAATAATCGCAATCGCCGACAATGTAACCAGATGCTAAATAAAAAGTAAAGCTAAATAGAATTGAGCGAATTATTAAGCAAATTAAAAAAAAATCTTATATTTCCGTTACAAGTGGCTAGAAAAATGTCAAGTAGAAAGAACTAAATCTCCGATGCTAGAAAAAAAAAAACAAATGCTAAATCAAGTTACGAAAATGGTAAACTGGTCACTCTGATCACAATTGCACTAAGAGCTCGTCATGAAAATCAGCTGATATTGTCAAATTCGCTGAGAGTAAAGTAACGGTACCGCGATACACGTCCAGCTCATTGTTCTCTCCGTCGTGCATTTGCTAAAAAGTTAAAGTCAATGTTGGTGTGTTGCAATAAAAGGGGATTCTTTTGTCTCAACTTCATATGTCTCGTAAGAAAAGTACGGCATAGCGGAATTGACATATCTACTATATGCATATACTTGCCGCAAAATTTTATTTTAATTTAAATTGATTAGGAAAACTTTATTATTTTTGGGTAGAACCATTCATGGCATTTATTTTTTAAAGATAATTCCTTTCAAGTGTTGGCCGCAACTGCGTCGTAGTTCGAACATCATAATTTTAGTTATGTTGGCTTCCAATACGGTGATCGAAGCTGATTTATCTACAAAGCATTAAACTTTAAATACCCTCAAAAATAAAAGTCTGAAGTGTGATATCACACGATCCGAGACGAGAGCGATGTTCACAGGCGAAAAAACGACGTTCAACATCTCTTGGTTTTAACTCATAAGGAACCCAAGTACTCTGTTTCTGATCATTCCCAAAGCATGCAATCGCTTGGAAATAGATTGGCGGGTAACTCCTTATACTGAAGCAAGCTCTTATTGTGTTTGACACGGATCCTCATTGAGCAATGCCTCCAATTCAGCGTCTTAGAAGATTTTTGGCCTTCCTTCACGCGAACGGACGTCAACATTAAAATCACCGTCTTTGAAGCGACGTAACTAATCTCGGCTCGTTGTTTCACTTAAATCAGCATCTCCATAAACTTTTTGTAGCTCTTAATGCGCTTCAGCCGCCGTTTTTTTCGAATGAAAGAGGAAATTAACACTTGCCGCAAATGACGATTATTTGGCACAAAATCAGACATTTTCACAAAACCAAAAGTATGTGAAACCAAAACAAAATCACTAATGTGTCGAAGCAGTTTGTTTACCATATATCTAAGCTTGGTTTATGATGTTTAGGTTATGTTAGAACCGACTAGCATACACTGTTGGCAGCATCTATTGACAAACAGCGAGAACTTAGTTGCCCACCTAATATTTTAAGGAAAATGCAACATTGAAGATGTTCCGCAGAAATATTGTGGTTCTTTAGGGAATGTTTTTAATTATTTTCCCTGTTATTAGGTCACATTTTTACTATTTAAAGGTTATTATTATTACTTGAGTCAGTTGGTTGCTGGTTTGGTTTGTGAATTTGTTTTTGAAATGCTCTGATTATAGGTCTGCTTTGTTTAAGAGGTCTTTGCTCATTGCTTTTTCTCAGCTTTGACTTGCGCTTGATGAATGGTAGATTCGTTGATTGTCCTAGTTGTTTCCTGTAGAGATCAGTTTGTCGATTTTGACGTGTCTGAGCTTTGTAAATCGGTTTCCAGCTTTCTATCATGGTCTTGTTTTAAGAGGCCGCAAAAGACCCCTTACATTTTTTCTTTTTCCAACTTCTGTTAAAATAAAGAAGAATTTTGGATTTCTCACTCGAAAGTAGGCTGATGAAACGGTTATCCAGTGGGACAATCTCAGACTCATAGCCCATTGTGATGCCACGTGGGGAACTTGCCCTATCTCTCCTAAAACCAGTGTGCTTTTCAAAAATTTTACAATATTCTTGAATTCATTAAAAAATTGTCTATCTAGAATAGTAAACCTAAGTCTGGATAGAGCAGGTTAATGGCACATAATGAGCGAGATCGTCTCTTTTTCTTTCTCATCTAGACCGCTTCTGGAGAAGTCATGTGTTTGCACACCCATCCTCTGGACCAACCTACCTATTAGGCAGTGCCCCGTCATAACTGAGATCAGTGTGCTAAGACAGTGCTTATTTTGGCTCAGCAGATATTCTGTGCGTTTAGCATTGAGAGTCGGGCACACTTGTCGGACAAAACACAGTTGTAGTGATGGGTCTTGTGATTTGCTTATTGTTTTAGAGAAAGCAAGACGGACGGGAAGCTATAAGCGCTTAAATTTAAATGGCATGCCAATGGGATCAAAGGAATTCTTATAATAAAAGGATTATTACCTTTCCCTCTACAACTTGACACTTCGATAATATTTCCAGAGCCTAATTTGTCATTATTTTTACATATCTGTTTCGAAACACGCCCAATTTTTTTGTTAGTCTACTTCATTTTTTAAGACTTATTTTGATGCACTTACAATAGAAAATCATGGATTGAAATACTTTCTTCTTCTTCTTAATTGGCGCAATAACCACTTACGCGATTTTGGACGAGTTTAACAAAGCGCGCCAGTCACCAAGTGAAGCCAACTCCTTCTCCACCTGATCTTTCCAACGCAGAGGATTCCTTCCTCTTCCTCTGCTACCACCAGCTGGTGCCGCATCGAATACTTTCAGAGCCGGAGCGTTTGTATTCATTCGAACGACATGACGCAGCCAGCGTAAATACTTTACCTATTGTATTATAATTTCCAATTTATCAGGGGGGTATATCATCTCAATGCTGTGCTCAATTTTTTCTTTAACGCCTTGAATTTAGTATTTGAAAATTAGCTTACGGTGGACGATTACGCCCAAATATTGAACATCATATATGGCATATATTTTTATCATTGGGAAAACACACTTGTAATGCTACGAAATTATCGGAATTCTGAGACGGATATCGCAAATTTATTGCTTTCATTCAGAGTGCCCAATTGTGGAACTCAAATCACACTCCTCAGTGTGGGCAATTTCTCGGAAAGATCTTGGCTCAAACCACTTTGAAACATTGAAATTTTTTTCGACTAGGCTTTGGAAAAGTTATGTTATAAAGAAAAATAGATTCAAAAAATAAAGTTAAGCGAAAAAAAATTTCAAAACCGAACTTAAGACATTTACATTTTTAAAATCATCAGATCTCAATTATATTTTTTAACGGGAATTTTATTCTTTTTTTACGCCACTGAACGAAATTTTCCTCAATTTTGTTGCTTTAAAACATTTCGATAAATTTGAAATTTCGGCTAATAAAGTAAAATTCTCCAATTATTCGAATACAATATTACAAAATTTGAGCAAATGCCATTATAAAATGCTCCTTTAGCTCCGCACCTGAACTTAAGGGTGAGTGTCAAATTCACCATTCAACGATGTTATAAACTGCAACAAACCACATCGCCAACACGAACGACATCGCCGCCACCATCGCTACCACCATTACTATTATCACCGATACAACTTCCAACTTTTCCTTGCTCGCTGCACTTGGCATTATGCCTACTAACCCTATTTTCCAGCAGCGAGTCCTATTTTCTATACATGGAATTTAGTTCAACATGCACACGCTCGTGCCCACCACAGTCTTTGCCATCACAACTTTCCAGGCGCCACAATACACGAACACACATATACACACATAAATATGGGCGCAGGACAAACGGTAATGCCAATACGCATACATACACACGAATACATAAAAATGAAATAAAATGGTATTCGTATATAACGAATGACGACGAAAGCTCGCTTTACGAATATAAGTAAACAAATATCGGCTTGTAGGTTAATTGTATTTGGAGCTGTGCTGAAGCGGGAGGAAATTCAATACACGAATCAAAATAATTGCTGCCGGAAATTTAATATGAAATAATGAATGAAATAAAAAAGGCATGAATATGACATGGACATGGACATGGTGAACATTTTATTGGAAAAAAAAATATATAATCATATGAATTATTTTTCCACCTTATTCTGGCGTTTGTTTAGTACTTTTAGGATCCATTCTTCTTCTTGATTTTGGGCGATAACCTCTTAATCGGTTTTTGGGAATTATTTTGTATGTATTTTGAAAGAAAAAATTCCCTGACATGAAATGGAATAGAAAAATTAAGTAAAACAGTTGAACTGAAATAAAGTGAAACAAAATAAAATAAAATTAAATTAAAACAATAAAATTAAATTAAATAAACAAACAAAATAAATAAACCATAACAAAATAAAGTAATTTATAACAAATATAATAGAGTAAATAAAATATGAAAAGTAATATAAAACAAAAATAATAAATTAAATGACATTAAAAAAGTAAAATAAGAAATAAAACGAAAAAATAAAACAAAAGAAAAAAATATATATGAATAATTTATAATATATAAAAAAATAATATGTCTTAAATTAAACAGAAAAAAACGAAAAGAAAAATAAAATGAAACAAATAAATTAAATGATTGAAATAAATATAATTAAATAGACTCCCATAAAATGATATAAATGAAATAAAATAAGATAAAATAAAATAAAATAAAATAAAATAAATGAAAAAAAAAATAAAAAAAAATTTAAAAATACAGTAAAATGACTAAAATAAAATTTAATTATAAAAATAAATTAAATATAATTAAATAAAACCGAAAAAGCTATATAGAACAAATAAAATGAAAAGAAATAAAAGTTATCAAATTAAATAAAGTAGAACAAAAAAATCAAAAAAAAACATTACAGTAAATTAAAACAAAATAAAATTAAACTAAGCTAAATGTAATAAATCAAATAAAATAAAATTAGAAAAATGAAACGAAATGAAATAATAAAATTAATTGAAAAAAAATACAAAATAAAAAATGAAACAAAAAAATTGGAAAAATATGTATTGTAAAATATATTTTAATTTTCCATAGTTTCCAATAAATCTTTCTCAAATAATGAAAAACTACTCGAGTTTATTATTTTCAACACGATTTTGCATTTTTCTTTTGTTAAAAAAAATTATGCGATAAAATAAAGCGATAGATAATTTTCTTCATGGTTAAAAATATATATGGTAAATATATATATATAATACGTATACATTCCCATATATTCCCGAGCCACTCGATGACCTTCTTTCTTGACGTTTCTTGCTTCCCCTGATAGAAATTTAAACGTAAAATCCCATTTTAAATTTCCCAAAATTTCCTACAAATAAATTCATTTCATATCCTCTTATTAAAGTTGCCTCAACGTAAATTACAGCAAACTTGAAAGCACACTTCCAGGCGCACTGGAAGCGCTTTTGTGTGTACAACACAACCAGCAGTCCAGCAGCTGAGGGGTGGCGCGCGAATATGCCGCTATGCATGCGTGTGTGTGTGTACGTCCTTGTTTGCGTGTTGCACTGTGCCATAAACGAGTATTTTCCTTTTGCTGCAACGCGGCACAACATTCGTTCGGTCGTGCGCTAGCTGGCCCGCAAAACAGCTGCTGCTTAGCATACAATTTCCACACATATTTCGAAGGCGTTTTTCGTTGATGATTTTAAATCAATAAAGGGTTTTTTATTCTTCATTGTTGTGAAGTGCTAAAAAGACCAAAGTTTTTACCGAAATTTAGATAAATATTGGCAGATTTTCGTTCGTAAAAGCACAATGGCGAGGCGCAGTCAGGACTGGAATCGCCCACAGCTGTGATATTCCGCCGCCACCACCGAAAAGCTGCCTTACATGTTCGGCATGTAGCAGTTAATTTCACAAACAAGTGTGTGTCGACTGAAATGCATGCGCGTGCGTGTGTGTGTATGTGCGCTGTGACAGTGAACTAAAAATCGATTATCAATTCCGAATAATGCGTCCACTGTTGTTGGAGCGCACTTCGTACACATCAACAACAACTACTACGACGACGACGAAGGCGTCGGCAGCACTGTGTATGGTGGATTGCGGTTGCTACCGCCACTATCGCCCGACCACATTTTCGTTACCCACAAACTATTTACTACTGCATACTGCAAGGCGCAAAGGAGATGCTACATATTGTTAACGTCTTCGGCGGCACAATTCCACCATTTCCAATTATTTTGATTTTGATATATCGGCCCATTCCAAAGACTGGAGCGAGAGTAGCTAGCACTATTGGATGTTGAGGAGAATTGTTTGTTGTTGCTATTAGTTTAATTGTTGCTAGGTTTGTTGGAGGAGCGCGCATCGCATTGAGTTGCATTTCAAGACGTTAGTTGTTGCTGCATTATGTATGCAAGCAGCATATACGTATGACTGTGTGTATGTATGCAAATCCACCGCCACCCGATTGCGCTGCCATTCCAGCTGCCGAATGCCAGAGCATACATGGCGAACGCAAATGCGAATGCAAACATCCTTGTGCAATAGCATACCTCCAAAGGAAGTGGCAGTGCAAAAACTCTTGATTGCAATTTAGCAGCAACAGCAGCAACATTTTGAAAAACTCGCTTTAAATTCTTAAAAATATTGCTGAGAAAATTCACAATTGATTCAAGTATTGGAAAATTGCAGCAGCAGCTAAACTAGAATTTGTGCATTTGGACTGTGAATTGTGAATTGGAAAATTGCAGCAGCAGCTAAACTAGAATTTGTGCAATTGGACTGTGGAGGCAGTGCATGTGCACAGCATACACACGAGCGCATACATTGTTGTTGTGAAATAAACATTGCAACGCAATTAAACAGGAAAACGCAAAATGCACAAGTCAAAATGCTTGCTTGCAACAATTGCTGATGTGTGGAAGTGAGCTGAAAAAAGTGACAAATCAAGAAACAAGGAAAGCATAAAGAAAAAAAACACGGGAAAAGTGGAAGTCAAATTTCGCAAACCTTTTAGACTGCAGTCGAATTTTTTTTCTCATACAAGCAAACACGTTCACACACACAAAGGAGCAAAAGTAAAAAATCAGCAATTCCCTTCAAGCAATTTATGTATACATTTATTTAAAAATTAAAGGAAAATCAAGTAAAAACAAAAACTGAATTCATTTTAGATGTAAACGAAAAAAAAAACAAAAACAATAACTAACTGCAGCAATCGTCGTGAACTATCGGTATCGTTATTGCATCGGTGAATCGGTTGCTATTTTGAATCGCTGTCGTGGTCTGTGAGGCGTCGTTGTTCTTAAGTGCACTTAAAAGGCTGATTTTTTCTTATTTTGATGTTGTGCTTCTACACTCGAATAGACTCGTTTAATAACACAAAAACAAATCAAAAAACAAAAACAACAAACAAACAATCGAAAACAATTCTATAACACGCATTGGCAAAAAGGCGAAAAATAATAAAAAAAAAAACAAAAACCAATAAAGACTCTGCGACTGGAGAAAATTTGAAACTTATACTAAGTAAGGCAAAAATTCAGTTATACACAAATTATGAGAAGAAAAGTATCACTAAAGAAAGTCCACTTGACGGCAACAGTTTCGGAAATGCCAAAAACTATTACAAATAACTTGCAGTATAGGAATGAAGTATGTACGAGTATGTGTGGAAATGAGGTTATGTTATGAAAAACGGTTATTTGCAGAAGTGGGTAAAAGTTAAAAATTTCCACGTTGCTAGCGTTGGATTTAAACAGCACAAAGTTTCACATGTAGCACCAAGTACAGGAATCAAATAAAAGTTATTAAAAAAATCTGAACGTTGCATAGCTTACAATAAGACAGAATTTTATTCAAAGTTAAATTTTCTTCTCACTATTTTAAATACTCGAAATAAAATATAACAAAAACGGCATTTTGTAGCAAATTTTAGTAATTTTAAAAACCGCTTAAAAACAGTCGAACCAACTGATAGCAAAACCAAATTCATTTAAAATATTTACTAAATTTAGTGAGAACAAAATAGTGAAATAATTTTTCGGAATTGATTGATCGGAAGATTTGTTATATACAAAGTTAAAGCTAAAGAGCTAAAGTGAGTATTAAAAAAGAGGCAATCTTCCTAAAAACCCCAAACCTACCCAAAGTACAACATAGAAACCATTTTAAAATTATATGAGAAATTAAAAAAAAAAATTAAAAAGTACCAAGAAAAAAAAACAAATCGTGAAACTGAACAAAATTATATGAATGGTGTATGAAATAATGACACAGAGCAAGAAAATGGGACGAAAGAAAAGAGACAAGAATGCTATGTTGCAGTTATGAATGAAGAAAAGCTTTAGAATATATATTAAGAAAAGCTGTAAAATACTAACCACCTGCTTTTTGAGCATTTTTTTATTCTTTTTTTCCACTTGGGAACATTTAAATCTTATTCTGTTAATCGCTGTTCTCTTTACGGCATCCCACGTTTGGTTAACTGCTTCTAATTCATGAATGTTAGAACGCCTCCAAGTATTTCGTAGACGACTGGGTCGCCTGTGTTCTTGCGTGTTCCATTCCAATGCTGTTCTGCTAATCCTTTCTCTGTCCTTTCTGAGAGTGTGTACGGTCCATCGCCATTTACGGCCTCTTATCATCTTTTGGATTGGATCTTGCTCGGCAATCTGCCACAAGTCCGTATTTCGGATAGTGTTCGGCCAAAAGACTTTTACATATAATCCGAAGCCATTTATTTGTCAAGCTCTGTAGTTTTTGCTTAAGTATGCGATTCATGAGACTTTAACAACTCTTTTTACTGCTACGCAATTACAGTTATTTATAGCATAGTTATTAAAAAATGTAACATGATGAACGCGGTGGTGTGAACGCGGCATTATGGTTTTTTAATTCAACGGAAAATGTTCTTCTTCAAAAAAAAGTAGATCAAATTTCGCAATTTCGAAGTTATTTGCTGTTTAACAAAAGATACCGGTTTTATATAACGACGGAAGGAAGAACCATTGCAGGGTTTGTGAAATAAGCGGATTTGTTTTTTAAAATTAAATGCAAATAACGCACAGATCGACTGTGAACCTGGCATTGTGGTTTTCTAATCGAAATTGCATTTGAATTAAAATTGGTTCTACAAGAAAGCTAAAATCTCGTGATCAACTTATCACATACAAATTTTTGAAAATAAGGTTGTCTTATCTTTAAAATGCAACAAAAATAACCTAGTCTTAACACGGAGAATGCAATAAATACTTTTTTCAATTAATTTAAATTGTTCAAAAGCTTGTTGGCAAATACTTTTGATTTGATAAGTATATTCCTTCATAGCATCACCAAAAAAAAATCTGCTGACAAACGGATTTTCATTTGCGTTGTAAGTTTGAACCTTTTGTAAAAGTTGTAGACCTTCGATGTGCTCAAATGTGATTTGTGAAGATATCTGTAATATCAAATGTAAAAACAAAAAATGCTGCCAACAGAAAAAATATATGCTCGATATGGCAGTTTAAAAATAAGAACCTTACTGCACATTTTTACATATACTCGTACATATGCACAAGAAAGTAAACGCAGTGTAAACGCAGAATGAGTTTCTTAGTAAATGTGCAAATAGAGTTTCAAAGACAAAAATAATAAATTTGGCTGAGGGCTGGGCGTGGATCGTTTTTCGAATTTTAAGACTTGAAATAAAATTTAAAGACAAAAAAAAACACAAAAAAATGCGCAAAAAATGCTTCTAAAAACAACATTTTTACTTATTAAACCAAATAAGGTGTTCTTTTTAACAAGTGCACCACATTACTTAGTGAATTATTTACTTAAAAAGTGCTAATCAATATTTTTCCCCACTAGCATACACATACATACATAATTTTTAAAAAAGTAAAAAATATTCTGCAGCTGCAGCTACAAAATACAGCATACATACATTAATGAACAAAAGGACATGAAACTTTAAGGATTTCAAAAATTTATTTCAAAGAATTTCTAAAGTTAATTTCGGTACAACTGCATCTTTAAATAAATGGATAAGTACATAGTACTAAATTTATAATTTTAATGTTTTGCTATAAAAAAAAACAAAAAAAATAGAAAGATACTTTTTTTCGAAAAGCAGAAAATTCGACTGATTTAAAATTTTGGAACGTATTGGGGCGACATGATTACATACTTAAATAGAGCTAAAGAATACAAATACAAAAAACTGAGACAACAACAATAGTGAAAACCCGAAAGTTCGTGCATCTTAACAAACGAAACCTCCCTGTGTTGCATTCTTACCCAAACTGCCAGCAATAAGTGTGAGAATAACGTGAAATGCAAATACCTAAAAATCAATTAAAGTAAGCGCTTAAATTGTTAAATAAATCATAATAAAACAGAAAACAAGAAGAAAGCCAATATTGTCAATAGTATTTAAGGCAAATATAATCACTTTTCATAAAAATCAAATTATCTCTAAATCTCTTAATGAACGATACACCAAAAACTATACATACATACTCGTATATACAACTCTACTTATATATAAACGTAGCATAAAATATTAAAAAAACAACAACAACAAATTGCACTCCATATGTACCGGTTCTCAAATTAAGTAAAAGGCGTCGAAGCTAAAATTAAAAAAAAAAAAAATATTTTAAATCGCGCAACTTAAATAACCAAAAATATACATGCAAATATTCATATATAATTCACAAATGTAGGAAATGTTATATAAGCAGAAGTAAAACTCATCTACATATATACTATAAACTATTCAACTGTTTATAATCGTGCATGGATATACGCACACCATTAAGCTGTCACCTATACGAGTAGAAACGAAGAATCTATGGCAAATATTTAATGCACCGCAATGCTCATAAAAAAATAACTTCTATGTATATCTACCACTTAAAGTCGCTAAATTCACTGTTAACCACTAAATGAAATATTAATGAAAAGCAAAAGCAAAAACAAAAACAAAATCGTTATAATATTATAAATAAAACACCACCAACATCTGCGTCTTTCACGCAACTTTTCACATTCATATGCGTGCGCACAAACCTTTGTACAAACGCCTAAACTCTTCGTGCGTGTAAGTGTATGGGTGTTCATGCAACTGTAAGCATATGGAAAACGAATGTAAACAAAGCATTACAACACCTGCAGTGGGTGACACACCTTCCTACCACCAACTAGGCGCATAATTCTCCACCAGAATGGCGGGTAATGCTATTTTAGACACAAACGAAAAGGTGAAACCAAAATAAAATTGAACAATAAACAAAACCATAAAATAAACAGTGAGAATTTTCTGTAGCAAGTAAAAATATTAATTACTGATTATTAATGCAAATGTAAGTGGTAATTTTAAAAATGGATAGTAATTATATAGTAAAGGGCGCAATAAAACACGCGAAACTCAAAAAGTCAACAGTTGGGCGAAATTTACGCGCTTTACGTCCACTACGAAGGCATATTCAACATTATTCAACAAATATTTGAAACTGATATACAAAAGGTGCAACCCAGTAACTTTCTATGAAAAATTTATAACGACGAAAATGGTGAATTCTTTTACACAGATGCACTCACGCAACGTGCAGGTGCTATACTAAATCAGAGAGGCACGAAAAGTTCGGGCTGCTTAATTGAAAATCAAACCAGAACTGCATAATAGTGAGTTTGTAGACAATAAACTGTACTCACGCACGCGTGTATTACCGTTGCCGACTGAGTGAATGCATGGAATGTAAAAAAAGATATGTGCTACGAAAGTACTGCAATCACAAGTAAATACAAATAAAGTAGAATCTTAGCATTTATCGTTATTTAGCAGAGTTACGCTAAAGTCACGAACCTTAAACCCCTAGAAAAGCGTAAAAATATAAGTGCAATAAAAAATTCATTAATGCAATTATGAAATATTAATAAAGATACATTCACGGACTGCTGGAATGCACACAGTTATGAGTAAATAACATTGATGACAAACGCATTCGTTAACTCACGCATGCCTCATGCGCTGGTGTAAATGAGAAGTCGTTTCGAAATGTTACTGTAACTTAATTTTTCGATGATCGTATCAAAGGCTGCTTGATCTGGGACTTTTCTAAAGTTTATTGTTTTTTGCACGCACGCGCGGAATATGATAATATACTCCAGGGATATGTGACAAATGCGCTCGTAACATTCGAGGTAAAATTTATGCATTCACAACATCCAGTCAAGTACGGCAAAAGCCATGAGGTTTTTAATATTAAAAAAAAAGGAGTAAAAGTAAAATAATCAGCATTTAGAAACAGAAAAGTCAATAAATATTAAAAAAAAAAAATAACTACGTGCACTCGCCTAAGCAAAAAACTCATATGAGCGCGGTGTAAAATCAATAATAGGTACAAATAGTGCCGATGAAATATTTTTGAAACTCACGCAAGTCTCACGCACAAACACGAATTGTAAAAGATGGCTGGGTGGCAATTTCGCTACATGTAAATGCTGACTGTCTAAATTTGAATTTAAAAAGAATTTTTTTAACAAATATTTACAAAAAACGCACTCACGAAAGAACAACACGATTTGCACTAGACAACTTTTCCAAGGGATTAATTTGATTCCAAATTCAAGTGATCAGCTCAACAAATAAGCCTAAATTGTGATGAGAAAATAGCCAATGGGTATTTGTTTGAATAGTAATACAGCCTGAAATCGCACTTGGAATAGTCTGAAAAGCAAGTTCTGAATCAAATAAAGGTATAAATAAACTTACATAACTGCACGTCTAAAACAAACAAGAAGTTTGACACATTCGGGTTAGATATAGGACATTTGCACGAAACTCACGCTTTTTAAAACGTGACAAAAATATGTAAAAACTATTCTTAGAGTTTCACTGCATGTGCCGAATAAGCGTGCATGCTTCCAAATATACCTGCAAAGCATGCTCACGCAAGTGTCACGATCGGTAAGATGGAAAAATACGTAAACGAGGAAAGTAAACAAATCAATGATTTTTAAAATGCATTTATAGAGCGCATTAATCGCACATGAAAGCTCTCGAATCGTGATAATGAGGAAGTTCTTACATGAGTTGCTTATTTAAATGTACCAAGTAAATAATAAAATACCACAAAACAACCAAACAACCAAACGCACAAGCAAACAGGGAATTGCGTATTATGAACCCATCAAAAAATAAATATCTGCAAGGTGATACACAAGAAACGCCATCAATGCAACAAAAGCGAAGCAATAGCACCACATTTAAATCTGCAAAAAACCCAAAGACTTACATACATATATACATACCTACATAACTGAAAGCAAACACCAATAAGACTTATTACTAGTTCATCGAAATCGTCAAATCGTCAACTCGACCATTCGCAATCAACCAACCAACGCATTTAAATGCTGCCCATCGACTCAACGCTCGCTGCCAGCTCCACCAAAGCGTCGCATAGCTCACCACCTTACACACTACGCTGTCGGCCATCGCGCAGCGCCACCAGCGAGCAGCATGTCACCAATAATCTCGTGCTGATCACGCAGCAACTGCAGCAGCAGGACAACAAGGCTGGCGGGCGCGCTTCGGATGACGGCACCAAAGTCACCACAACGTCTGTGAATATACACACTTGCAATAGCAACTACACCAACCACAGTGCAACAGGTGTGACGACAGTGAGCGCCAACAGCAATGACAATCCAGGTGGTGGTGGCGGTGGCGGTGCTTGCAGCAGCAGCCATGCAGCAAATAGTTTTCGCAACAAAATACCATCGATCTCGATTATTCCATTGCCGGTTAGCAGCGTCGCCAGCTGTAGCAGCGGTACAAGCACAAGCACAAGTGTAGTGCGCACAGTGACCACCTCGAATAAGGCCACTTCGCCGCCACCACTCTTCAACTCACCACCAAGAAACAATAACAGCAGCACCGGTGCTAATTTGCAGTCTCAACGTCCACTACTGCAACACCAATACCAGCAGACAGATAAGTGCACCATCTTAAAATTTGATGTACTACGCAAACCATCAGCGACCACAACCGCAACCGGTGATCTTTTGTCGCGCAATATCATCACAACAGCGCCAAAAACGCATACTACGGCAGCAGCTGCCGCTGCTACCGTCACAAATGCTGTGACCTTTGCCACGAGTGCCGAACGTCGTCAACAACACTTGCAGGCTTTGCAGCAATCTATCTTCGATCAGGAGATGTCCGACGATGCGGAAGCCGATGCGGAAATAGCAGCACTACATCAACAGGTGCTCGGTGGCAATAACAACATCACGGCGGGTAGCCAGCCAATTATCGTAAAGATTGAACCGGCGCAATCGTTTCACATCGTCGATGAATCGGATACGCGTGTGCTCAGTTTACCGCTGTCTGATGCGGATAAGGTGGGCGCCAGTTGGATTGATCTGAAGGATATTGCTGGGCTGCAAACCACCTCCGCCACACTGGTAGATGTGTGCTTCGAATCGCCGCCAGCATTGTTACCCGTTAGCGCCAATACGTCCACTTCGACATCGACAACCGAAGCAATGGTGCAGACAGCGGTAGACACAAACGGTGTTAGCCATGCACCAGCGGCGAAGAAGCGTCAGTTGGTTGTTAAAGTAGAGCAACCGGTTGCGGCGGCAACCGTTATTGAGACTGTAATGACACCCACGACGGCTGTAACTGCAGCTGTTACAGCCACAGCGCCCACAGCGTCTGCAACGGCTACTGTGACGCGGCTGAATGTTAATGAACGTAGTGCGCAGCAGCAACAACAGCAACAGCCACAGCAATTGCAGCAACAACAATTTCAAAATAAAGGAACCACCACAACTACGGGAACTGGAATAACACCGTCTTCTTCGACGGGACTGAACGCTGGAGGAGCAATGACAGGTTTGTACTTTACGCATTTACTTTGCGAATATTTCTTAGAATATTGCGTCTATGTGTATGTGCTTAAAAGTGATTGATTGCAAGTAATGATTTTTTAATGTACTTAAAATAAACTCCAACATCAATTAAACTTTAAACTTTAAGAGAAAATCCTCTACTTAAAAAACATCAAAATGTTATCAAACTAACAATGGGAGCACAAATAGGGATCACAAGAATCCACTGAAGGTTTTGTCAAGACGACGTCCGTTGGCCGAGTGTTCAATTTTTATTTTAGACGAGGATTTGCTTTGATTTTCACCTCTTTAGCCTTTAGCAGAATTGATTGTACATTGCAGATCAGAATTGATGGAAGATAAGTTCTGCCTTTTCCTTCCCTACATAGTCACGGCTATGGGAGATCAACTAATATTCTAAAAGAAAAATATGATTTTTATATTTTCTGTTTAAACCAAATATCTTAATACTGATACTAAACAGAAAGAACGAAGAGCGAAATTTTAACAAGTTTTTTCTGACTGAAATTGTTCTTAATCGGTTTTACTTTTAAGCTTGTAAGATCTACTCTTTAAGCCAATTTTATAATAAAATAAAAGAAAATAAAAGCCCTGGGCTGCGATAAGCTCTCAATTAGCAAATTTGGTTGTTGTTTTATTAAAGTAAAAAATTGTCTTACACTCTAATGCACTCTTACACTCAACAAACAAGGTGCTTATTTTTGCTTTGCGTGAAAAATAGAAGACATATGTACGTCAGAAGAACTAACATTTACCTCAACAAAACTGTTTCAAGATTGGAAATCGGATAAAATCCATACGAGCTACGAATTTTTAGGTGTCGGAAAACAGCCAAAATCGGTTTTTTAACGATAAATAAAAAATTTGAGGGTTTTTAAAAATTTTTGAACACGGCTCCGCGTCGTTCTCGGCTAGATCTACAGTGCTCATAAGTTCTGATTCACTGTAGCACCGTGTTGACTCCCACATTGGTGTAGCGTCTTCCAAGCTGAGATCTACGCTATGAACAAAGCAGCAAAAACGAAAAGGCTCATAGACGTACCTCTAGCAAACCTTACTATTTTTGTTGATAGTCAATCAGCGATCAGGCACTGGCCTCAACGCACAGTAATTCACAGTAATCGCACAGTGGTAAAGAATGCAGTAGGGCGTTCTCGCTCATCCAACAACACAACACCACACGTAGTTTTGTTCTAGGCCACTCTGCAGTTAAGGCAAATGAATGAGCGGATGAGTGTGCAAGGAAAGGCTCTGAGCTTGACTCTCAGCGAGTGGTAGACAACATAAGCATTCCCCTATACGAACTATACACTGCAACTGAACTTGAGCGCAAGCCTAAAAGCCAATAGGTGCTGTCTACTAACTGTAGGGTCTCCAAAACGCTCTGGCCCAAACTGAATCTTAAAAGGACAAAATGTCTGATTGGGTTCAGCAGATCAACTACCAGCATCCTGATTGGTATTATAACGGGTCACAGCGCTATTGGCACCCTAGCCAGTAGAATGGGTGTACCTCACAATGACTTGTGCACGAACTGTGTAGATAAAAAATAAAATGAGTCGGTACAAGACCTCCTCTGTGAATGTCCTGCACATCAAAGAAGCCGTACCAAATATTTCCGCCATTATTTCTGAAAATCTGGTAAATTTGCAAAATGTCTCACTGGAAGGACTAGTGAACTAAGTGGTTAGGAAACTTAGTTAGGGGATGGACATTAAATGCAGGTATCTCGATGGGCCTTAAGGACACCGAATGCCTTGTTTCATACAAGCAACCTGGCTAACCTAACTTTTCCTATTGCAATTTTAAAAAATTCGAAGTGTTTTGCATTGCAAAGTCACAGTGGAGTTCTTTAGGCACAAAAGAACAAACAATTATTCAAAAATAAATCCTTCGCACCAAGTACAAGTTTGTGTAAAAAAATTACTCATAATGCTCAGGTCATATTAGTCAATATTAATCTTGATATTAACTTCTTATTAATGAAAGATAACTTTTTTAAAATATGGGAGACTCGAAATTGACTAAAGAACTATGCTCTGAAGTTTTTTCTAAGAACTTTATGTAGAATCCGAATCTGGGTCGAAAAAATTGACCCATCCTTACATACACATATATTTATAAACTATTTTGAGCATCTTTTCTATTTTGTATTACATTTTTGTATAGCTCATATTGTTGAAGTGTTTTGTTCAAGTGCCTAACTCTGAAATGTGCACGGCTTGTTTTTTAATTTAATTTTAAATTTCGAAAGCGGGTTAAATATTTCTCGAAGAAAGTGGCAGAATAAAAAAAAGTATCCTAACACAACTCGTTGTTGTTGCTGTAGCAGTAATACAAGCCCCTCAAGTGTAGGGTATATCACCGGTCGTCTTCGTCTAGCTCATCTAAAAGTAGGCCCAGGAAACATGCTATTTCGACAGATGGGTCCAAAGGGAGAGAGGTGTTAGATGCGTAGGCTTTAAGGGGCATGTGAAAAGGTGGTTAGGGTCGTGCGGGGTGCCGTCACACGCCGGACATATGCTTGGTATGTCGAGGTCAATTCTGGATAAGTAGGAGTTTAATCTGCTACAGAACGTAATTGTGCCAGTGTTGCGCGGGTCTCACGGGGAAGCTAGAGCTCTTCAACTGCTGTAGGTGGTGGTTGGACTCCGATTACGGCATTCGGTGGTCTGGAGCTTAAGAAGGTGGTAACGGTCTTCCAACGAATGTCCTTTATTGTATGTCTAAATACTTTCTGGTATAGTAAATGTCTGTTAGTTTTGCCCTGGATCTCGTCGGCGTAATTTAATAGGTGTCTCCTGATATGCCTAGCAGGCGGCTCTGGCTCAAGCAGGTGTCTGCAAGGGAGAAACCTGCGGTAGCACCCTAACAGGAAGTGCTTGCTGCGCAGTTTGTTGTGCTCCATTACAGGAAGCATCTGTGCCTCATCGTGAAGGTGTTGGAGAGGGGACATCAGGAGGCAACCCGTCACTATCCGAAAGGCATTGTTTTGTCAAGACTGGAGCTTTATCCACTGCGTGTCACTGGTTCCAGGCGACCAGACAGGCGCAGCATAGTTAAGAACCGGACGGTCAAATGCCTTAAATGTCGATAGCAACAATTCTTTGTCTTTGCTCCAAGTGCTGCCGGCAAGCGATTTGAGGACCTTGTTGCGATTTTGGACTTTACTGGCAATTGCGGTTGTGTGCGCAGAGAAGAAGAGCAAACTGCCCAAGATTACACACAAAATTTTGGGATTGTTAACAGTTGGAATTGGTGTGTCATCGACTTTTATCTTGAGTTGCAGTTTGACCTTCTTTGTGCAGGTGGTAAAGAGGGTCGCCGTAGACTTAGTGGGGTAAAGTTGGAGATTCCTCGCGGTAAAAAAGCGAGAAAGGTTGTTGAGGTAGACGTAAGCAAGCCCTGTCTAGTGAACCGTTAAAAGCAAATCGTATTCAATACTCGTTATAGGCTTACACAGAAACAAAATTGAAAACTTATTTAAGAAGCATAGCAAAGCACGCCAAATTTGCACTTTACTGTGCAGCTCAAAGGTTCAAAAGGATAGCAAAAATGGCAAACGTTCACGATAAAATATTTGTCGTTCTAAAGTATGCGAGCTACGGCGCTGTCATATCTTTTGCAATGCCCTCCATGACAAGTAATTCATGGCAATTTGCAAGCACCGTTTACTTAATCGATCTTCACCTCTAGCCGATATTTGTCGCAGTAAAAGTACGGCTTTTATTATTACAGAAAATTACAAAAAAATACACGGTTCTTAAAATTGTATTCATATACATCTTTATTGGCTAGCTGTAAATCAATAGTTGTTAAAAAATATATATTTCCTATGAAAATCACCTGGCCCGTTCGAAAACCGTTCTAACCGTTCAACACTTTGCGCTAAATATTAGTTTAATGATTACCCAAAAATTAAGGCAATTAACTCATAAATCGAAACTGTTGTTTTGCTATTTTAGCGTTTGTTATTATTGTAATTTAATTGCAAAATCATCATCAACAGCAACCAACGTTAAAATGCCATGGTTGGAATACATACCCCGCGTGGTTTCACCGCCGCAAAACGCAAGAACTGCAAAAGCACGTAACAGTAATGCCAAAGTAGTTAGCGAGAAAAACACACACACACACATACATATGGAAACTTTGAAAGCAAGAAAAATAGCAAGAAATTAGCAAATATCAGAATGGAGTACTTACATACATATATGCAGAAGAAAAAATTAAGAACTGCAATTTCAACCTGTAAAATAACACACGTAATCGCAAAATCCCCAAGAAGATTTCTCCATGCTCATGTGGGAATGTGTGTATGTGTGTACGTGAGCGCGTATATTTATACACGTGCACGGCTGTGTATACTCGTGCATGTGTATGTGTTGGTGCAAACATTTATTGGCTATTCACCTTTGCGTGGTGCGCTTTCAAGTGTCCCACTTTCCACACTGATCCAACTAATACGCGAACAACCGCAAGCAACAACAGCAATAAGCGGCAATCGGCAAGAATGGACAAAAAACTAACAGCCACAGAACCGACACGTTCTAACACACACACACACACACATACACGCACATACGAAAAACATAACTGCGTCAAGAAGACGTTTCTTCGGCTTTAGCTGCAACAACTTCAGCTACAGCTACAGATACAGCTTTGGCTTCGTCTTCGCCTTCGACTACGGCTTCGACTTAACTTCTTTATGCGAATAGAGAACCTGAAGTTGGTTTTTGGTGTTGCGGTTCTTGCTGCATGTGACTTGTTGCTGTTGTCGCTGCTGCTGTTATTTGCTGCTGGGTTCGATTGCTTGAGTGTAATGTTGTTGTTGTTGTTGTTGGATTAGTGTTGGTTACTGGCTCATTGTTGGGTTCTATTATTTCGCGATTCTCAAATTCTTACACAATACCCGCCAACCGGCCGTTTCCCTCACTCGCCTGATTTCTTTACGTTGTTTTAACCACCTCGACGTTATTCGTTTGCTTATGGCCAGGCCAGAACTCTGGCGCAGCACTAGAACAGTCAGCCTATGCTGTAGTCGATTGAGCTTAAGCTGGGGCTGAAATTGAAGTCGAAGTCACTGCTGCAGTTGGCGTCTGGGAATACGCCGTCGTCACAAGAACCAGAAACGAAATACGAAGGCAGCGCTCCAACAGTGAGCTACATTACGGGCCACACATACATACACAAGTCGGAGAAGTCTGCCTATGCGCCAGACCTCATGTAAACATTCACATACACACACACGCACGTGCATCTGTATAGGTACATACATATATGCAGTTAGTGTTAATAATTTTACCGTAGCACGAACCTTAGCGGTAAAATATTCAACTACAAACTATACAGTTAGCTTGTCGGAGCTGTGTGCCAAAGACGGTCGAATTGCCAATAGACATGTAAAAAGAGACTCGAAGAACGCGCAAGACCAGCTTAGAATGATGAGCAGGCATAAAGGCCTCCAGTACTTGTATGTATGTATGATTGTAAGTACGTATGTTTGTAGGCGCAAAAGCAGTACATACCATACATATGTACATGTAGTAAAATAGAATGGAAAAAGCGGCTTGAAAAGTGCTGCCGTGGAAGCCCACTGACTGCCTAGCTAGCTGGCGGCTGGCTAACTGACTGGCGCACTAAGTAGCAACTTGGCTGACATTGTCTTGGTTGCCAAAGAAACTCGTGATTTTTTTGTGATTTATTTTTGTTTTTGTTTCGCATCAGTATGAGCATGGCAATCAACTGAATGGGCGGAAAGGGAGCACTGGTTGCATGCGTGTTTAGTACAAATAAAATTAAATATCCCTATATATGTATAGGTGCTTACATACACATGCGCATATGCATATATTTGTGGCATTGTTAGTTGAACGGAGCTTTCGCGTCGCATGAATGGAACTAACTGACAGTTACTCGTACATACTGAATCACAATTACCTAAATGCATATAAACATGCAGGTTCTTTAATACATTTTCTGTGCTATTATACACACATACATGTGTAAACTCACGTGCATATTTAGGCACATATACATACATACATACATGCATGCATGCCTATTACACCATGTTTTACAACTGTGCGTGTCTAGGTCTTCTAGTTATTGTGTAACGGTGCGTTGCGCATGCGCAACCTCCTTGCTGGCGGCAAAGTATTCAAATTCATATATTTTGTAATGCTTAAGTACAAAATGGTATGCACATACATACATACATATATGTATTAGCATATATGTCAATTGGTTAATGGCTGATTGCGCACTATCATCAAATTGTTCATTATTACGGTGCAAATAGTTGCGTTGTTTCTTTCAGCATACCAAAACCGGATCATAGTATATTTTGCCTAATACAAATCTTTTGTATAATTTTAAATAGCATGCATTCAATCCTTATGCGGTCTTCTTGATTTTGTACAAATCTAATTTCTGGCTTAACACTAGAATGTTCAGGTCCTTTCACTTGCCTAGAAAGCCCTTTCTGCCAATTTCGATATATTACATTTCTAATGTTTATTTTTATTAGTTTGATTAGAGATTGTATTAAAACATGAAAAATCATTAGCTAAGTGCCCATTTACACAGGGAAACATTTTTTCGGAGGAGAAGAACAGCCGCGGAAGAGTAAGGGATTTTTTCTCCCGTGCTAGCGACACGCTTTGTGCTTCTTATTCGCATTTCCAATCTAAAAGCAATTTTTGACAGTTTCTTCTTCTTTTTGTGTTTTCTTCTTTTGTGGGAGAAAGTTCTGAGTTCTGTGTTGGTTTTCAATGAAACGGAAGAACGATGACAAACATCAAAACGCTGCTTGGGAGATGCAGTAGGTATAATTTAAAAAAGTTATGGGACATTGAATTATAATTTTTCTCTCCCTTTCTAGATACGCAACTTAATTTTAAGTTAATTATTTATACATGAAGAATTTTTAAATTAATATTTTTTTATTCAAGTACGAAAATTTATATATATATGTAAATAAAAAAAAAATAACAATAACAAATTTATTATTTAAGAATTGGCATTCTTCATTGAAATATTTAAGAAGTTGTTGACGAATGTTCTCCGCTTTACATGTTAGCGGGTTGTAGAATATATCCGAAACAGAAGATGCTAAAGTAGTAAACGTCAAATTGTTGCCGAAAACAATTTTGCCCGTGTGACCGCGAATGAAACAAGAAAAGAGAATTTCCAGTGTCTCCCTGCCAGATGTCTCCGTGTGTAAATCGGCGCTAATGCGTAAAAGAGAAACAGTTCTTATTTCTGTTGAATGTTTAATATTTTAATTTGTATTTGTTCCTATAAGAGTATATAGAAGATGATCATAAAAAAAACTTACCAGGCGCGTATCAGTTCTTTGTTAAATTAAATGAATTTGAAAAGACCATCACTTGGTAAATTTCGGGATCTTGGTATAATTTTTGATCCAGCTTTTACGTTTGATGACATAAGGCTTTTGCATCTTTGGCTTTTGTCAAAAGAATTAGTTCTGAGTTCAGAGACTCGTACCGGAAAAAATTTGTACAACTCTTTTCTTAGGTCTCCATTCGAATATGGATCTGTCACATGGCATCCATTTCATGCTCTTCAAAACCAGATAATTGAATGAGTCATACATCTTACATGGTGAGAATATTCATAGAGGCATGGCTAAATTCACGTGACTTCGTTGCGTTTGTTCGTGAACAACGATTGATTGGTCGAGTGTGTGTATAGGAGGGAAATGCGCGGGCAGAATTCTGCTGCCGAGTCCCTTTACCGAGTTTAAAGCCTTCGGTTGAGCATCCGGGTAATAAGCATTTATATGGGAATATGTGGCAAATGCGCCACATTTATTAGGTGCGCAACTAAGTTTCCGCTGTTTGTCAATAGGTGCAGCCAGCACTGCATGCTAGTCGATTCTAACATAACCTAAACGTCATAAACCAAGCTTAGACATATGGTAAACAAACTGTTTCGACACATTAGTGATTTTGTTTTGGTATCGTATACTTTTGGTTTTGTGAAAATGTCTGATTTTGTGCCGAGTAATCGTCATTTGCGGGAACTGTTGATTTTCCTCTTTCATTCGAAAAAAAACGACGGCTGAAGCGCATCGAAACGTTCGCGTGCAGGAAGGCCAAAAACCTTCTAAGACGCTGAATTGGAGGCATTGCTCAATGCGGATCCAGAGGACTTGGGTTCCTTATGAGTTAAAACCAAGGGATGTTTTTCGCCAGTGAACAACTGCTCCAGCGACAAAATAAGAAGGGGTCTCTTCATCGCATCGTGACGGGTGATGAAAAATGGATTCATTACAGCAATCCAAAGAAAAGAAAGTCATGGGGACTGCCCGGTCATGCTTCTACGTCGTCGCTGCGAAGGTTATGCTATGTATTTGGTAGGACCAAGTTGGTGTTATTTATTATGAACTGTTAAAACCAAGCGAAACCATCACTGGGGATCGATATCGACTTCAATTGATGCTATTGAGCCGAGCACTGCGCGAGAAGCGGCACGAAAAAGTGATTCTACAGCATGACAACGCTCGGCCTCACGTTGCCAAACCCGTTAAAACCTACCTGGAAGCACTAAAATGGGAAATCTTACCCCACCCGCCATATTCTCCAGATATTGCGCCGTCCGATTATCACCTGTTCCGATCGATGGCACATGGTCTAGCTGACCAGCAGTTCCATTCATATGAACACATTAAAAAATGGCTTGATCCGTGGATAGCCTCAAAGATGAACAGTTTTTCAGCGCCGGTATACGAAATCTACCAGAAAGATGGGAAAAAGTAGTAGTAGCCAGCGATGGGCAATATTTTCAATGAACTTAGTTGCGCACCTAATATAATTCATTTTTAAGCAATTAAGATAGCCATATTTCTCATATATAGCCATATTTCTCATTTCTTATATTTTTCATTGGTTTTGGCATACATTGAGCTACCTATGGAAGCATTACTTCGCTGAAAATATTTTGGTTTGTCAATGAATTATGTTTTGTATTGGAACGGCCGCCGTAGCCGAATGGGTTGGTGCGTGATTACCATTCGGAATTCACAGAGAGGTTGTTGGTTCGAATCTCGGTGAAAGCAAAATTAATAAAAACATTTTTCTAATAGCGGTCGCTCCTCGGCAGGCAATGGCAAACCTCCGAGTGTATTTCTGCCATGAAAAACCTCCTCATAAAAATATCTGCCGTTCGGAGTCGGCTTGAAACTGTAGGTCCCTCCATTTGTGGAACAACATCAAGACGCACACCATAAATAGGAGGAGGAGATCGGCCAAACAACTAACAGAAGTGTACGCGCCAATTATTTATTTTTTTTTTTATTGGAACGGAGCCTGACGTCAGACTTGTCAAGGTGGCGAAAAATAAAGTAACTGTTTTGGTAAGATGCCATCTTCAGTTTTCGTTTCGCCATGCGCTGAACGCAGCTCGGCACATTTTGCATACAACGAACATATGCACAAACACATTTTTTAAAGAGGTGTCACTTTGGTTATTAAAAAATAAATGTCTTATTTTATTGATGCAGAAGGAAAGTAATATTTCAAACGATATGTTCAGTTTTGATGTAACAGCAAGAATTGATGATTTTTGCTGGATTTTTGCATATTGTCAAGCCCCTTGTTTGAGAATTAAAATTCCCGGATAACTAAGCTGAGAAATACAAAATATCCCTTGCAAACCAAAGCATTCTGTACGAAGTTATTGCATTAGAATTTCGGGACTTTGTTTTATTAGAAATAAAGATTATCCCACTCATTGGAACACGCGCCAATTCCAGTGCATTTTTGAATAAATTTCAATATTTTTTTTTTTGAAGAGAAAATGCTAAGCTCTGAAAAACAATACTGCACCATATTTGGCTTACTGTCATTAAAAATATTCCTTGAAAATATCCTTCCTGAGTTGGTTTGGTCACAAACAACAACTGACCAATTTGTTTTATCCGAAGATTTCATTTATGTGTCAGGTTGTAAGTCTTTAGATCGTTTTAGAGTTTGAGATCGATTTTTCCAGCTATTTGAAGGTTTCTATTGCTATAAGAATATTAATGTGATTTGACCTAAAATGCATTCTCGTTCTCTGAATTTGGTTCCTCAGAATCAGATTCTGCACCCTTCAGAATCATCCTTCAGGAGCTTGCACATACAACAGGCTTTAAATAGAGTGTGCCCCACAGGACTTCTCTTTAAATTGAAAAAATGTTACCAACACCCTCTACACTCCCATACGAGAAATTCAGATGGCCTATAATTAGTGAACTTAGATCTGTAATGCAGACGACCCTACCATGCATGATTCTTCTTACTCCCCGTTAAGGCATTCCAAACCGTTGAAGCTCCCCAACATAGAATATTGACTACCAAAATGGAATACTGCTGTGGCAGTAGCTCAAGTTACTTTTTCTATGAGAAAGGGAGCCTGTCAAGCAAACGGTTATTTCTAAAAGTAGTAGTACCAAATATTTCGGCATACACTTGGATAAGAGACTTACGTGGCAGCAATAGATTACAGCAAAATGCTTCAGCTTAAGATATCACACACGAAAAATATACTGCCTTCATGGTCCCAAAACTAGTCTTACTATTGAAAATAAGATATTTCTATTCAAAATATTTTTAGAACCAGCTTATACTTATAGTCTCCAACAAGCTACGGCCACAGGAAGATCCTAACCGGCATTTCGGAGCTTCCCCGACTGATTGGCCATGCAATCCCACCTACAACTACCACCACAACGTTTACGACTCTTCTACTTTAACGAAAAGAGTGGGATCGAGACACTGTAAGGCAAGGCGAGTCCATTGAATGGATACACAGACGGCTCAAAGCTCGAGGACAATGTGGTACATTTCGCACATCTGGCGATGCCCTTCAATTTTCAGTTTCCCGACTATTGCGGTTTTTTTTTCAGGCTGAACTGATGCCAATAATTAAGATTATAACATTTGGACAGTGTGATGCGATATCGGCAGACACTGACAGCCAAGCAGTGATAAAATCCATTACAAAACAATTGCTAACCTCTAAGACAGCCTTGAAATGACGCACATCTCTTAACGAGATGGTTAAGTCATTTCATCCGAAAGTAGTATGGGTACCTGGCCATTGTGACATGCAGAAAAATTGTAGGGCCGTTGAAATAGCGAGATTCGGCACTACAATCCCTAACGATTACATAGACAATGATACCAATGATAGGCAATACCACTGCAACCATGCAAGCTACTTATTTTTAGGAAGGTTGTAAGAATAACGAACGAAAGATGGTGCAATGAGCCAAACAGCAGAATCGCCCGATAATAATGGCCAACTCTCAATGCTTTACGTACAGAATGTCGACAGATCCAAAATAGCAATAACTTAATGAGTTAGAAGATATCAGCCCGGTGGAACTCAAGGATATTCTAAAGTTTACTTTGATTTTAGGTTCACACTGGTTTTAGGTGCGAATAAGAAACATAAGAAATTTTTCTTGTGGCATCACAATGGGCTATGAGCGTAAGTGTGTCCCATACTGGACAACCGCTACAATCTAATGTACCAAAACTACTCAAATAGAAAATTTAACAATGACTATGTTTTGGGTTTTTCGTAAATTTTTAGCAAAAAGAAAAAAATATTGTTATACGTACAACTACTAAAAGATTGGCAAAAGTTAAGCAAACGTTAATTCGCATTGATCACGGTCGATGGCGCATGCGCCTTCGCAAGAACTGCACACCAACTCATTCAATCAACCGAAGAAAAGCAAAGCAAAACGCAGAACGCGCAACCCAAAAGCGAACGCACACTGACAAACCAACACAAACTGGCGCATGCCAGCATTTCATATCCATAATTAGTAGCTAATACTAAAGTACACCATTGCTCCCTCTGCGTGCGTGCTGCTGCAATCACCTCTCATCCACCACCACCGGCTCATGCATATTTTCCTTATTATTCGAACTTTTGCAAAATTTCACATTTTTTTGTGACCACAACGGGGAATTTTTGTTTCCAATTGGTTTTATTGGTTGTTTGTAAGCATGTGAGTGCGTGTGTGCATACGCTTGTTATTATTGTTGTCTTTTGCGATTTTTTACAATTCACCTCTGGCCATGTTAAGAGTCTTGTTGGCGGTGCGGTGGCTTGTTGATGGTAGACTAGCTGCTGCTGTGAGTGTAATTGTTGTTATTGTTATTGTATTGTTACAGCTGCAATCAATGCTGCTGTTAGTTTTGGCCCTGAACATGGTCGTTGGACTTGGTTTTGGTTTTTAGTCTTTGAACGCAACAGTGTTGTTTCACAATTTCCAAGCTATTACAAAACTATCTGCACACTATCACTTTTTCAGTATTTTGTATTTATTATAAATTCGTTATTTTCCTATGCGCAGACGTATTATATATTTAAATATATGCATACACAACCATACCTACGTATATGCAAGCATACATACAAACACACACTCACATGACGTACACAGGTCATTATTATTTATCCAAAGCGCTTCGAAAGCGATTGACGATCGTTTCAACTAACTAAATTTAGTTGAACCAATAAACGAAAACGAGCCATCAAACCGCGCCAAATTGCACTAAATGAACGCTTGCTGGCAAACTTTGTAAGAGGCATGTGCCTGTGTGCGTGTGTGTTTCTCTTTCATAATATTTTATATGCAAAATTGATTCAAAAACTTTTTACAATCTATTAAATAGTTATTTGTTTACTATTGATGGTGTTCTTTTTTAGTTTATTTTTCATAAATTTTTTACAAAATATATTTTAAGTTTTATTGCATTATATTTTAACTATTTCATTTTCGCTTTTTTCCATGTTTAACATAATTGTTTCAACCAAAGAAATCACAGCAGCGAAATCATTGCACAACAGTGCAAAATTAATGCTTAAAATTTGCGAAAATGAAGATTACAATATGTTTTGCAAAAATTTTCAACTAATATATGCATCAGGCTACGCGTGTCTATGGCTGTTTGGTCAATCCACTTGTATTAGCCAGTTCGAACAGGTATCTCAAGGGCATGCTCCTTCAGCACCTCATAAGCTTGCATTTGTATGTATGCACAGGCATACTTATACATATACATACATATCTATGTATCCATTTGTTAGATAAAGCTAATCACGAGATTTATGTGGCGACGTTACAAAGAAACTTAATTACTTCGAAACTCAATCTTACGATTTATATCGATTGGACTCTCGCAAGTAAAGATTTTGATTCTTCCTTTTTGTAGGGGAAGGTTAAAATGGAAGAAGGCATAAATGAAAGGTTGTAAATTTTGAAATTTTTTTAATTAGTTTCAAATTTTAGTTTCGAATTTGTGGTGAATTTGTTTATGAATTTTCAATTCTTGCGTTTTCTGAAGAATTTGTATTTCTTTCTTAGATCAAGCGTCGAATACAGCAGCGTTATCTGGGATCCATTCTATATGGGTTCATTTTTATGAATTGAGAAGGTTCTGAAACGTTTTACTAGATTTGCCATCCCTTCGTTGGCCTTATAGTTTGCCTCCTTATAAATGGTATATGCCTTTTTTTAGCATTGCCAACATTAGAAATTCGAAGTAAAATTACATCGGTAATATTTATAAAGGACATAGCCCCGAATCATATCAAATGCCACTTCTTACTGAAGCTAATACTTTTTGATTGTCCTACTCATAACCTTCGACTTAGCAATATATTTCATTTACCTAATTACAAGACCAGTGTTAGTCGCAATGAACCACTTGCACATTGTATAAGGCAGCCTAAGAAATTTTGTAAAAATTTAAATATATCTCTAACTCACGAGAAACTTTCAAGTCAAAACTTAATCTGGAGATACACATTTGAGTTGTGACTAATGTTCACCATATATTACTTACATATTTAAGCTTTGGTATTAGTAATCTATTTGAACTGTACTTTAGTTGATAAAAGAATAAATAAATGCATGTAAGCGTATGACACTTACACTCGTTAATTGGGCTCGATCGAGTTCCTCCTCTGCTTGTGCTGTGTGTTTTTCCACTAATGGAGGCGCCAATAGTTTTACGCCGCATCCAAACTGCATGGCGTCTTAGGAGGAGCTTTTTCATGGCAAAATACACTCGAAGGTTAACCATTGCTAGCCGAAGGGCGAACGCTATTAGAAAAAAATGTTTCTGTCATTTGGTGTTTCATGCCCCTCACAAACCCATTCTGCCGCGGCAGTTGCCTCAGCCTCACTTACCACATCTAAACGTAGAGGTACAGACTGAATTACGAAGTTTGGAGAAAGTCATTATTATTATTATTCTTTATTAAACAAAGTTTAAAATACAACGCTTGATGACTATAAATGAGTACAAGCAGCTTAGGCCATCGGCTAGAAGTAGTAAAAGTTATTTGGTTGCATTTCTAAATGATAAGAGGCAATCGGTTTCTTATGCACTATAGGTACAAGTTCAGCCTGAAGTATCTTATTATCGCGTAAATTGTCTCATCATTCGCATGCATTAGCAACATAAATGATGAGAAGCAAGAGCAAATTATATAAAAAATAACGGACCTAATATGATACCCTGGAGGACATCAATAACAAATTTATTCTATTGCAAAAAAAAAAAAAAACTGAATGAAATCGCAGTAAGAAAAGTGTAATCACAAGAATGTTATGAGAGATCCTGTCAATGTTTTTTGAGAAATCTGTATAGATGGTATCAACCTGATAACTGGTAGTAGATCTTCTTCTACTTCTTCTTGATTTGCACGATACCACTTACGCGATTTTGGCGAGTTTAGCAAAGCGTGCACGTTGTTTCTTTCTCGTGCCAACCGGCACCAGTTCGACACACCAAGTGAAGCCAAGTTCTTTTCCACCTGATGTTTCCAACGCAGTGGAGGCCTTCCTCTTCCTCTGCGACCATCAGTTGGTACCGCATCGAATAATTTCAGAGCCGGAGCATTTGTATCCATTTGGATGAAATGACCCAGCCAACGTAGCCGCTGGATCTTTATCCACTGCGCTATGTCTATGTCGTCGTATAGCCTCGTTGCATCGCCTGCGATATTCGCCGTTGCCAACGTGCAAAAGTACAAAAATCTTGCGCAGAAACATTCTCTCAAACACTCCAAGCGACGCCTCATCGGATATTGTCATCATACAAGCTTCTGCGCCGTACGTAAGGATTGGCATGATGAGAGCCTTGCAGAGTGTTAGTTTTGTTCGTCGAGAGAGGATTTTACTATTCACTTGCCTACTTAGTCCAAAGTAGCACTTGTTGGCAGGAGAGATTTTCCGTTGGATTTCCAGCCTGGCATTATTATCGGTGTTGATGCTGCTTCCTAAATAAACGAAGTCTTTTACAACCTCAAAACATAACTGTCAACAGTGACGTGGGTGCCGAGACGCGAGTGCACTGTCTGTTTGATGGCAGAAGGTACTTCGTTTTGTCCTCGTTGACCACCAGACCCATTCGCTTTGCTTCTTTATCCAGTTTTAAAATCAGATCAATTATACAATTCTATTTTCGGCCGCCGTAGCCGAATGAGTTGGTGCGTGACTACTATTTGGAATTTACAGAGAGAACGTAGGTTTGAATCTCGGTGAAACACCAAAATTAAGAAAAACCTTTTTCTAATAGCGGTCGCCCCTCGGCAGGCAATGGCAAACCTCCGAGTGTATTTCTGCCATGAAAAAGTTCCTCATAAAAATATCTGCCGTTCGGAGTCGGCTTGAAACTGTAGGTGCCTCCATTTGTGGAACAACATCAAGACGCACACCACAAATAGGAGGACAACCAAAAAGGTTGTACGCGCCATTTATATATGTATATGGTTTAAAATTTAATTGTGTAATGAATAGTTATAATAATGGAAGAAAGAAAATCTCTTTATCTTTGTCTGCATGGCTCACAAAGCCGAGTCTCTAACTCATGTATAAGAACTCGTATTAAATTCGTGAATGAGCCAACAGCTGTTCTAAAATCACGCATGCCCAACATTTTCTTAACGAAATATAGAGATCCTGACACTAGGAACTAACTTTCTTACTCTATTTTTCTTTCAATTTCCTAGTATTTCTTGTGGTATGAAATGAAACTTGACCTGAGGTTTTATGTACTTTGAAACCTTCAGAAAAAATGTTACAATATAAATCTTAAAATTTATATGTTATGGAATTTTATCAAATTGAGGATCCAAAAAAACATTTTCTAGTGATATAATTTAAAATGAATCACAACAAATCAACCTCTTTCGAAAGGTTATCATTATCGATTTTTGCAACATACATCCATTCACATGAATACATAATTAAATATACTCATACATATTTGTTTTTGTTTTGGTTTTTTAAGTAAACTGCATTCGCTAACAACAGGTTGACACTTCTTCAAAGTTTCGCCGTTTGGCTACCTATTGCGACAGCAATGAAAATAGACGAAGTAGAAGAGGCAAAGCAAAAACAAATATCTAATTTGCACATATGTATGTATGTATGTATGTATAGTTTCCATACTAATATCTGTGTGCTAAAGTCCACACAAATGCACACTCATGTAAATATATGCAATTTACTACGTTTGAATTTGCAATGTGTCATAAAAGTTTTCACAAACGTATACATACATATGTACGCGCATATACATGCATGTACATAAATCTATATATATATGTATAAATGCAATCTACACACGGTTCTAGCTTAGGCGCAAAAATAAATTCCCTTGCATACAATTCACGTATACATAAATACATACATACAAATGTATATATTTATGTTATAACCTATATATATGTATGTATATGTACTTGCTTATATACATATATGGATGAATATGCATGCTAGCAACTTGTCCGCAAAATGTAGGGCAATAGGATAGGTCAGTGCAGATGCGTTTACTGCCAAACCACAGCGATGGCAATCTATGCATGAAAATTGCTTCAAATCGCATTGAAGGCGCAGCGATTGGCACAGGAGCAAGAGGAAGCCCAAGTCATATAAATTCACTTTCGAAAGCAATGCATAACGGAACAACTCAACTTGAAGTTTTAAGGGGGTAAGGAGCATATCAGATTAGGCACATATTTATTTACAAACATATGTTTAGTGTGTGTGTATGTGTGTGTGAAGAAATGGCATGCCAAAAATGAACTTGGATTGTGTTCTTTAAAGATTTACTTGAGCGTATATATGTACATACTATATGTATTTATGTAGGTGAGCTTGCTTGAATTTTGTTTACACATATTTGCGTAATATTTTTATGAACGCACCGAATTGAAGTTCGCAATCCCGTAATACCGGCTTAGTCGATGTCTTGGGTTGGGGAGTAAGTGCGTAGCGTTCTTACCGAAGACTTTTATTGAAACAAAAAGTTCATCAATCATAAAGGGTGGTTAAGTTTCAAGGGCCGATGTAGATTTTAAATAAATACAATTTTTTTTAGGAAATTATTGTCATTTCTCTTTATTATGATAATATTGGTAGGGCTCAATTACGTATGGAACAAAATATTGGCAAAATAGGCGCAGCGGCCTCGGCGGCACACCTCCATCCGAAGGTCCAAATTTTCAATGACGCTGAGGCATAATTGAGGTTCTATGCCGTTAATGTGCCGAATTATCTCATCCTTTAGCTCTTGAATTGTTGCTGGCTTATCGACGTACACCTTTTCTTTCAAATAACCCCAAAGAAAGAAGTCCAACGGTGTCAAATCACATGACCTTGGCGGCCAATTGACATCGCCGCGACTTGAGATTATTCAGCCATCAAATTTTTCGCGCAAAAGAGCCATTGTTTCGTTAGCTGTGTGACAAGTGGCGCCGTCCTGTTGAAACCACATATCGTCCACATCCATATCTTCCAATTCGGGCCATAAAAAGTTCGTTATCATCTCACGATAGCGAACATTATTCACAGTAACTGCCTGACCGGCCTCTTTTTGAAAAAAATACGGGCCAATGATGCCGCCGGCCCATAAACAGCACCAAACAGTCACTCTTTGTGGGTGCATTGGTTTTTCGGCAATCACTCTTGGATTATCATTCGCCCAAATGCGGCAATTCTGCTTATTGACGAATCCACTAAGGTGAAAATGTGTCTCATTTGGACGATTAAATTGACCGAAAAAATCACGAAGTGCGCGATATGAATTTTGATTTGAACGCTCGTTTTCATAATAAGCCTGAATAACTTTAACGCGTCGCTCGATTGTGTATCTTTCAATGGTTCAAATTGAGTTAGTCTGAAATTGAAAAATGTCAAATGAAATGCAGAAAAAACTTGACGATTAGGTGCGGTTCACTTTCAACATCGGCCCTTGAAATTTATCCAGCCCTTACATATACTCATCGTTGCTGTTTACAACCTCTTTCCACCTCTCGACCAATTTGTTGATGCCGTTCCGCCAAAAATCGCTTGGTCCGGTGTCAAAAAAGTGGTTGAGCCAGTTTTTAAGGACCTCTTTGTTATCGAATGTAACGCCCTTCATATGGTTCGACAGCGAGCGGAAAAGATGGTAATCGGTCGGTGCATGGTCTGGAGAATACGGCGGATGCTAAAGGACCTCCCATTCGAGCTCTTGCAGTGCGGCTTTGACGACTTGTGCAACATGGGGTCTGGCGTTGCCGTGAAGGAGTATGGTTTGACCATGTCGGTCAGGTCTCGTGAGGCACCCAGGCCCCCAATTTTTTGGTAAATCCTATTGAATGAGGAGGACTGAGAATCGTTTTATTATCACATTTCCGCTAATTTACGACTGGTTTGGAGACCGTTCTCCTTCAAATGTGATTTGAGACGTTCCTCATCGAATTCAGGAGGCCTTCCGCCGTGGGACGTGTCATCGACGTGAAAGTCGCTATTTTTGAACTTTGCAAACCATTTCCGTGCTGTACACTCACCTATGACATCTTCTCCATACACGTCGCAAATGCCCCGGGCTGATCCGGCAGCTTTTTGACCTCGATAAAACGCAAAGAAGAGCAGGTGTCGAAAATGTTGATTTTTTTCCTCCTGGGTATGTCATATCTAAGTCTCAGAACTAAATAAAAATTAAATAATTCAAAAATATAAGAAACATAGTTTTGTGGTGCAGAAAGAGAAAGAAAATATAAAAACAATCTAATCAATATTTTTTCAAACCTTTTTTTTATTTTGAAGATTGAACATTGTCATTTATGAATGCAAAATCATATCGTTCAAATGACTGCCACGACCGGCTTTACAGTAGGCCATTCGATCAACCTAATTTTTAAGCACATTTTCGATTGTTTGGGCTCCAATTTCATGAATGGCAACTTCGATTTCGTTTTTTAAAGCATCAATCGTCTCTGCATGGTTCGCATAGCATTTGTCCTTAACGGCTCCCCACAAAAAATAGTCCAACGGGCTTAAATCACAGCTCCGAGGGGGCCAATTGATATCGGAATTTCGGCTGATTATTCGGTTTTCAAAAACGGTAGCCAAAAGTTCGAGTGTAACTTTGGCAGTGTGACAAGTTGCACCGTCCTGTTGAAACCAAATGTCGTCCATGTCAACCTCTTCAAGTTTTGGAAACAACTCGTTGAGCATGTCACGGTAACGCTCGCCATTTAATGTAACCGCGGCTCCTCGTTCATTTTCGAAGAAAAATGGCCCGATGATGCCGCCAGACCAAAAACCGCACCAAACATTGACTCGTTGTGGATGCATTTGCTTCTCTACAGTAACGTGTGGATTTTCTGAGCCCCAAATCTGACTATTTTGCTTATTGACGCAGCCATCGATGTGAAAATCAGAAAAGAAGAAGAAGACTCACCACTTTGGAAATAGGTTTTCAATATTTCCCAATTTTGTTCAAGCGTATAGCGTCCCATTTCGTAAATGTCAAACCTTTAAGTAAATTATGAACACATTTGACATGTCATTTGTGTTAGCATTCTCAAAAAAATAGGTGGTTCAAAAAGCAAACGCTATATGGCCCACCATGTACAACTATTCCGGCTTACCGTCTAAGTTGGGAATATCTAAAAATACAGTTTAGTCGTGAAAATAATATGCAGAATAGTTTATGTACATTTTTCCCAATGATCTGAAATAAGAAACGCTTAGTGCAAAATCGTAAATTCAAAACTTTATCATGCAGTCCTCTTTAACTGTCAAGGTTTAGTTAAAATTGTATTCATATTGTAGTTTTTGTTACTTGGCCCATCCTTTATCAAAAAAATAGAAACCAAATTGAATGCTTGAACTAACATTTAAAGAAATTGGACGTACAAGCAACAAAGAATTTTTTTTAAATAAACTTTAAAGCTTGTGCAACTGAATTATGGACTCTCTTTTGAGGAGTAATTGTAAAAGAAACTAATCTATATATGTGTATAATTGGCGGTGTACGACTTGATGTTGTTCCACAAATGGAGGGACCTACAGTTTCAAGCCGAAACCGAACGGCAGATATTTTTTTATGAGGAACTTTTTCATGGCAGAAATACACTCGGGGGCTTGCCATTGCCTATCGACGGGCGACCGCTATTTGAAAAAACGTTTTCTGACGCACCAACCCATTTGGCCAAAAGAACCTAAAAGAAACTAGTACAATTTGAAATATGTGGGTAATTTTACTGAAATGAGTGCATTATTTCTAACAAAATCGTCAAAAGTGAAAATCAATTTTTTCGGACTATAAGTATAAGTCCCTTTAACTAACCGTCCAAGACATATCGCAAATATATTTCTTTTCAACCTGCTATTTTCCTTTCAATGTCTATGGTAACATTTTAGTAACCATTAAATATGATGTAAATATTTCTGTGTATTTAATGTAAAAATTAGTCCACAAAATCAGATTATCTTACCGATTAAAACAGAATATAATAATAATAATCTTAATCTATAAGAAAAAATTATAACAAAACATTATTCATAAGTGAAAGAGTGTTTAGAGGTAGCAAAGTCAATCTCAAAATATTTTTAGATTGTATTGAATTCTATCAGAGCTCTCATGAGGGTCGCATCCATGTAGTTTTTCTGAAGCCAATCTGGAAAAAATCTAAATTAGGAAAGAAGGAGGAGGATGCTGCACATCTCTGAGTCTAAAGCATTTTTGCAAGTCAATTTTGAAAAAAAAAAGTCTTTTGGCCAAACGTAGGGGTCGCCTTTTTAAATTATGCTTTATCTTCGGCATTCACAAGTGAACCTTAAAGTATATTATATTGTTTTTTTTTTGTCTCGAGGAGACAATTTCTGTTTGTTCGGAAGGTCATTGATCTGAAGTACGCTGCTTTAGTGCTACATCGTTCATACATATGACTTTCGCAGCGTTTCCTTGTTCTGCAATTTATTTCACATTCGGTTCGTTATTAACACATTTTTTAAAACACTATTCAATCAGATTACCTTTTTTCGAACTGTACTTTTGCTGGAAAATCTATTTATCTTACACTCGTCGATATTTACAAAAAAACCTTGGTGTGGAAGAAAAAATTATAATACTAAAATCCAAACTCGAGGCTCATTGAAAAAATTTGTAGACCTTACACATTAAATAACATAAGAAGATCAGACAAGAAGATTCGGTCAAATAACATACAAAGTCAAAAAGATGCAGTGCTCGGCACGTTCCTCTAAAAAAATTGACAAGGAAATTCACCATCCAAAAACCAATTTGTTTTTTTTTTTTTTTGTTTTTGCGGTGAGGTTGGGTTAAAAATGCCTTCGCACCATATAGTAATCGTCGCTACTACGTGTGTGGTGATTTCACTAAAAATATCCCTCCTCTTCTCTTGGATTTTTCCCTCCACCCCTGGACTGCTTCCGCATTGCTTCGAGGTAGAGGGCCAAGATGGCGTCCTAAGAAGGACACTTACTTATTTACCCTGCGTCCAGGGTCGCCTGTTTTGAGAAACCTATGCTCAATGCTCTTCAGCATAACTTTACATTTCACGCTTCTTTTTTTGGATAATATCCTCCACGAAATTTGTGACGGCATTCCATTTTTCTTTGTCTATCATCATTTTCTCGATAATTTATTCAGGTGTAAATACACCAATAGCCCGTTGCAGACTTGTTTTCTCTATATTCCACCTCTCGCATTTAAATAAGGTGTGCTCCGCATCATCATACTCAGTATCTCCATATATGCAGTTTGGTAGGCTCACTTTTCCCATTCGCCACAAATACTTGCGAAAGGACCCATGTCCGGACAAAAACTGTGTGAGGTAATACATAGTTAACCCCACCGTGCTTTCTTTCTACCCACTTTTTTAGATCGGGTATTCGTCTCGCTGTCCATCAACCGTACTGTTCAGAGTTCCATCTTGCCTGCCAAAGAGTGAGCGTTTGAACTCTAATATCGGAGAAGCGTGGTGCTGGGATTCCTGTGTTTTTTGCCTCCCATCTCCGTTTGCGCTCTTGTGCTAATTAAATACTGTTAACAATTGTTTTTGTGTGGTGAATATCATAGCCGAGTTTGTAAGGAATTAAATAGGAGTTAAATCACTAAGCCAATTGGTTTCTTGGGCTGTGAAATAAGTTAGGTGAGTTTAGGTAGCGGAATGAGTTCGAATGGCAGCTTTTAGTTTTTCAAGGTTTTGTAGGATTTATTTATAGGAAGTATTTTATTAGGCAAAAAGTTAAGATAAAAGTATTTTCGAATTATTGAAATTCATTTATAGACTTTTCAATAGCGTTTTCTTTACTCGCAATAATGTCGAAT
This sequence comes from Anastrepha fraterculus, assembly GCA_037575425.1. Lineage (NCBI taxonomy): Eukaryota > Metazoa > Arthropoda > Insecta > Diptera > Tephritidae > Anastrepha > Anastrepha fraterculus. The sequence goes on from JAYXIM010027136.1 coordinate 73,599, forward strand.
TTATTCCGCCCTGCGCCAGTGCTGTCAAATTTTCGTTTGCTTTTCTCAAACTTTTGTACTCACACCAGGCGTGGTGGCATTTTCTACCCTCTACAAAAAGTGAGGTTGAGTGTTGTTCAGCTGATTTTTGGTTATCTGTGTACAAACATTCGTCAAAATGGTTTTGCGAAACTCTTAATTGTTGCAAAAAAATGCAAGTAAATCTCCTTATATTCAATGTGCTTATATGTTTATATTTTTTATATTCAATATATCATATGTGGAAGTGTAGAACTTTTATTGTTCTATTTTCATTTGAAATACGCAACATTTTCACAGGGCGTATGTCAATATTATCGTAGTGGCAGATGGCATTTTTTAGAGAAAAGAAAACTCTATAAGTTTTCGAATTTTCATAATTTTGCTCTCATCCCTTCACATCTCTTGCTATGCATGGTTCATTTCATTCCCTTTGGTTTCATACAACTTTTCGCTTTTCATACACTACATTTTGTTTCTTTCCATTCCGTTGCGGTTAATTTTGTAGCCATATTTTTATTAAATATTATCCAACAGTTTTCATCGTTGCCGCTGGAAAATCTGTTCCTCTTTCACCAACTTAAAGCACGCATTCCTCATTTCGCCCCGCACCCTACACACCGCACACACACAACCATTAGCTTTGAAAGCGCACTCTGCAAACAGCTGTTTTAAAGCGCTTCATAGCTTCTATGCTCTTACAACAATTACTTGCAGTCGAAGAGCACCATGTAAGGAAAGAGCGTGAGAGCACAGAAAGAGTGCGAGGAAACTCATACTTGCCCACTCTCATACGTTGGCGGCGCTGTAGCTGCGCTGCTGATGCGGCGCGCTGCTCCACTACGGCTACCACCACTACATACTCATGTACTGCTACATAGCAAATGAATGATCAGCAAAAAGAAAAAGGCAAACTTATCGGCACAGAGACACAAATACCCACTCAGCGCAACCGAAACTATAATGTTGTGTCGCTACTGATGGCTGTAGCCATTTATAAACGTTGCCTTTGCTTCGTATTTTTGCTGCTGCTAAAGTTTTATATATGTAGATACATATAGTACATATAATATGTGTGTAAGTATGTATTTATACCATATTCTGAATATGCATATAAATTCATAAGCGCCTATGTGTGTGTGCTCCATTCCGGCACATATGCAGATACATGTCCATACATATATGACGACTGCTCCCCACCACGTCATTGCATAGCGCAAAGTCGCGCTATCCCGGTATGCCCGTTGCTACTCGCGCGTTTCCCGATTGTTGCCGGCTCTTATTGCCACCACCGTCTCCGCCACCAACATCAATCATCACCACCGCTGCTGCTTATAGCTTTGGTACCGTTTGATATTATAGCTTTGCTCAGCAACTACACTGACTACCGTGCCGTCTCCGCCTGTACACCGCCCGCACACCATCGAGTGCTTGCTTACTTGCCATTCTATCCCCAGAGCATTGCGAAGTGACTATGTAACTCTTCCCGGTTGCTACTTTGGCGTTTTGGCTCTTCTTCTGCTGCGCTTTTGTTGCTGTTGGCTATGTTGCTGCTCTGTGACTTCGCTGCCACTAGTATCGTAGTTTGCTGTTTGTATGTGTGCCTGTGTGTGTGTTACGCTGCTGCGCAGTTGTTGCCACTGTCGCGGCGTTGGCGGCAGCAGTTTCGCTGTACTTGGTTGTTAGTGGGTCTTTTTCTCGTTGCTCTTGTTGTTGTAAAGTCCGCGCGCGCGGCAATGTGGAGCGTTGACGATGATGGAATACAACGAACTCGATAACATTTTGAGGCAGTCTTTGGCTACACTTCGCATTGAACGTATCTACGTATCGCGGATATGTTGCGTTGCTTCGCGTTGCGTACAACATCAACAACATCATCATCAAATTCCACTTGATATACTCTACTCGACTCTCCACATACAACTTGAAATTTTTTACAATTTCTTACAAAAATTTTATACTTGGATATTAGGTACTACAGGCAAAACAAAAAACAAAAAATAGTCAATAAAAATTTGTGTTGAGTTTTAAAGATTTTTTTAACAATGAAACGGGAACTAATCAAGTGAAGAGTGTTGTGTGTGCTAAAGTGACGCGTGGACAGTGTCCTGCGTGCATCGTATCTATGACTATTGTTGCACGCGAATACAGCGAATTGACATTAAAAATATTTATATAAAATAGAAAATTCGTAAACGGAAACGCTTCGTTGCTAAAAAGTTCATGCGTGCGCTTTTGAGTGAAAAACTAAAAATCCGCAAAGTGCCGCAAAGCGGCTATCGGTTAATTGAAAGCTTGTGTGGACTTACGGTCGCTTGGTCGGTCGGTCAGTCGGTCGCAGGGTCGTTGGACGGTCGTTGGCTTACAGACGTTGCTTGTTGGTGCCTGCATCCTTGCCTCGTTGCCACTATTGCCACATCCTCCCCCTCCCGCATTTGTTTCGCAAGGCACCACCTTGCCGGCTGGTGCATTTAGGCCGGCCGCTAGGTGCAGGAGCCTGTGAAACAACTTGCTACCACCCAGCCGCCCATCGCCCATCGCTTAACCAGCAACTAACCGCCCGGCCTTCCTTTCGTCGCGTCTATGACATCGCCCGACGCGCACGAAGTCGCTGTCGTTGTCGTCGTATCGGCACTCATCGTCATTGAACACAAACGCACTTACCTAATGCATGCAAACACACTCACACACACAATGCAATAGACTCACAAGCTGCATTGCAGCAGTCAGCAGCAGCAACAGCAACAACGAGCTGCTAGAACAGAAACGACGCTGCTGCAACGCTGCGCTGCATTGACGGAAGTGACGTAATTTCCGAAACAGGAAGCAGCTACAGCAGTGAGCGAGCGAGCGCATAGACAAATTCAATGGCCAACAACAGTAGTGTGGTGCTGCTGCTGTTGGCGAACGTTCAGCAAAAAAACAGCAGGAGGCGAAAACTGTGAATGGGAAGAATTGAAGAAAATTGTGCAGATTTTATTAAAAGAATTGAAAAAAAGAGAGAAATAATGAAAAGAAAAAATAAGATTTTCGAAATTAAAAAGACGCGAGTGCATTTCTATTAATGAGAAAAAAAAACAAAAAATATGATTTTTTAAAAATATGTGAAACAAATAAAAAGAAATCCTATTTCTTCTTCCACGAAAGCTATGGAAAATGCAACTACTAAAATATTTATGTGCCGAAAATAAAGCGAAAACAAAACAGCATGAAAAGTGCAGTGTGTAACTTTGTGAAATATTGTGTTAAAATTATTAAAAATCAAAACAGTTGAAAAGCAAAAATCTCAATCAAATGAAGCGACGCAAAGCCGCTAACGAAGCGCGCTAGTCGAGAACGTTGCATGGCAATGGATATGCGTTCTAATATAGCAGCTGTGGTAGTAGTTGGGCGTTGAACGGAGCGTGAAAGAGCAAGAAAAAATATATAAAAAATAAATTGCTGGGGAGTCAATTATTAAAGAGGTGCCTACTTACCCCAACCACCAATCCCACCCCTGCTCTACCCCTCGCACACGCAAACTCTAATCCATACTGTCGCAAATATGCAAAAATTCGAAAACTCAAAAATGCAAAAACAAACTAAAAATATCAATGTTTTCGGAACAGACAAAATTACCCCAAAATCAAATATTTAGTCAAATGAGAAAATTATAAACAATTAGGAAAAGTTTTGAAAAATAATCTGCACAAAAAAAAAAAAACGTTGCAACACAAAAATGTTGTGCAATTACAAAACGAGTTCTCTAAATTTTTCAGAAACAGGCGAATAAATGTCTGCTGGCTGGTATTGATGCAGTTTTATTTTTATTTTCGCAATCGACCTCAGTTTGTTTTTTAGAGCAAAACACTTTACTTTCTTTGAATCATTGAATTGATGGGACTTCTATGAAAATTTGGCATAAATGTAGATGTGCGTCCACCTATTAAGAGCTATTTTTAGGGGTTGAGTTCCGCATTTTCATTCCTGCGATTACCGCTAATAAGTTTAATATACTCGTATATTCTGTATTATTCATTGTCATAGTCAAATAAATTTTTATTTTTACCGCCGTTTTTAAACTGAAAATGTATGAAGCACTCCCTACTGCCTAATTCATTTTTAGAAATACTATGAAAAACATCACTCAATATTTTCAATGATTTGAATTTCAAAGATTCGGCTTACCCATCCTGCCAACATAATTTTGCAGCCTCTTTCCGTTGGTTTCAGTTCGAGTCGATCTTTAACGAAGACGCACAATAAAGTCTATCGGTGTCAAATCGTTGACGGACATCACCATAATCACTACTTATATGATTATCGAGCTTAGCCCATCGATTGTATAGAAGCTGCCAAAAAAAAAATGTTTATTATGTCCGCTGCCACACAAACCACGTCATATAAACACACGTTTAGGATGCATTGGCTTCTCTTTAACTATTCATGGGTTTTCGAGACTTAAATATGGCAATTTTGCTTGTTAATGTTGCCGCCGAGGTGAAAATGTACCTCATGCCACCATTTTCAGCTGTTCAAAAGCCATCCAGAGAATCGATATCGAAGTGGATGGGTTTTTTGCTCACAATTCCAATATTAACTGTTCTTAAAAGCGAATAAGATGAAGCTCATATGCAAAATTCTTCTCATGCTCAATTAATGCCCAATTGCTGCGATCTGAGACGAGTTGATATTAACAATCAATATTAACTCTTGAGCAGACCGCCAATTGGATATGGCAAGGCTCTAGTGTAACCTTTAAAATCAGAGTTTAACATTTCGTTTGGGTTAGTTAAAAATGTTACCTCCAGATATCGGGAAAGACCAATATGGGAGGTGAGATATAATTTCGTTCCTAACATCGCTCTTGCAGCCTCTTATAGCTTCCGCAACAATTTCTGAGAGGCATGTGCCCCCGTTTTATAGGGAGCTCCCAAAAGCTGAGTTGATGATGGTAAAACTAATCGCCGCGTCAAACTATTCAACTTGCCTCTCTGATAAGCCGATATTTTTGGCAATGCTTCAGAATTCTGTAATAAGTAAACAGTAGAGTCCCTTTAGCACTGCAGCTTTGTTTTCAAGAGATGGGCCAAAGGGCAAAACTTACAATATGTCAGCCATATGCGACAAACTGTATGCAGTGTTTGATGCTATTTAAAACCCACAACTTTCAGTTACTCTCCCGCACTCTGTGACCACAGGCAATGGTGTATTGGAACTCCTGCCTTAGGCACACTTAGCTATTTGACGGATATTGGTTAAAAATGTTTAATGAAGTTCATCTCACATACTGATTGATCTGGCAAGAAGGACTTGCAGCGTGGCCTGCAATTGTAGTATCACAATGAACTTATATCTTTGGCCCTTAATTTTTGTTTAGTTGTTCGTGTCTGACAAGAATTCTCCGCACCTCGTAGTCTTTATTCATATTCCTCTCTAACTCCTAATTGACGAAATACTAAAGCATTGCAAACCGCTTTTAACCGTTACTTTTGCTTTCGTTGTCGCCAAAGGGCTTCATAAATGCACTTGAATTTTGGCAATTTTTTTTTTTGTTGGCGGTAGTGCCAGGCTTTTTCTTCAGTGTAAGAAAAGTCAAGCAAGCACTTTGTATGAAAGAAAAGCGAACTTTTTCAAACATCAACGGTATTTTATCGCCGCTTGAAACTTGCACTTTGTTGGACTAAAATTCAATGGGCTGTAAAACTGCACACTCTAAAAATTCTGAAAACTCTAGTTAAAAGTTGAAAGTTTTTATGAAATTTGGAAACATTTTGAAAAATGTTTCACAAAATTTAAAACTTTGCGTTATATAGTTTTTGTGGTAGACCCATATTTTTATAAAAATAAAGAAATAGTGGTGTGCTTATAATTTTGCAACTAGGTATATAACAGAAAAGATCGTAAGGGCGCACATCAATAGTGGTTAGGGCAAGTACATATCTGCACTCATAGCTGCCAACGAACTTATCGAAAAGTATTGTTTTACTACGCACCAACTTCTAAAAAATTTAAAACTCGCTGTTAGCCTCATAATTCGCTGAAAAATGTATTGCGATTCGCTAAGAATATGCTTTGATGTGATCGAAACAAACTGTATAAGAAAATTAGTAAATGCATGAAAAGATGCTGAAGTCTGACCAGCCCATATGAGGTGTGAATATGGAATATTTTCATATTATACCTTGTCCTAAAATAGGTGTTTTGTGTTAGAAAATTTGACATGCAAAAAAATGTTTAATTATCATACAAAAAAATCTAGGCGAGACAATCATAAATTATTAGTTTGATGGCATCACTAATTTTCTTCACGAAAAGACGATTTACGTATATTCAATAGTTCTACACAGAACTGGCTGCCTCCAACAAGGGTTAAATATGGTTAAACCGGTTTTTCCGCCAATCTATTTAGCTTCAATATGAAATTTGTAGACGTTCTTACTTCTCAAATTGGGTTGTTGTTAGAGACCCTTTCTTTGCTGGCGGTCTTGGAATTGTCTCCATTACACATATACACGTTTTTTAAGTTACCTAAAAATTACACTTTATTGCGTCGAAATTAGATGACCTATAAAACTACGTAAACGAAATTTTTCTACAAATTTTAGTTAAAAGAATTTTCGATGAAAATTTATTGATTTTTTTCCGAATTTATACAAAGTACGAAATTTAGATTTATATGGTTTTTGTAGGAGAATGAACTATATTTTAATAAATAAATTTTTCAAATTAAATTATAAAAAAAATTATTTGTCAAAACTTGTCCCTGTGAAAGGATTAAAAAATAAAATAAATAGTTGGCGCGCATACTTCTGTTAGGTGTTTGGCCGAGATCCTCCTACTATTCGAGGCCTGCGTCCTGATGTTGTTTCACAAATGCAGGGACCTTCAGTTTTAAGCCAACTCCGAATGGCAGATAGTTTTTTTTTTATGAGAAGCTTTTCATGGCAGAAATACACTCGGAGGTTTACCATTGCCTGCCGAACGCTATTAGAAAAAACTTTTCCTACCTCTTTGCTGTTTAATGAACCTAGCGCAGTTTATGCACGTGACGGAGTTAAAGGGGAAAAATAACAATTATGTAAATACATTTTCTTCTTCTTGTACATAAATATGTATGATAATGAAGGGTCCTACAATTTTAACCTGTCATTGCACGACAGCTGGTTATGTTTTGTGTCAGAAACGTACTCTGGATTTTCCAATTTCGTGCAGAGCTGCTATTTCTCTTGGAAGAATCTATGTATGTACTCATTGGAGATTCAACCCTAGAATTGCTCATATGTCACGCATAAGCCCATCTGGTCACTACAACTCCAGCCCTTGCAACGCTTACTATCGCTGCCGTGTCAACAAAACGCATTGTTTTATCTGAAGATGAACCGCAGCTTTCTTGCGTATTTTTAATACAAGCTGAAATTAAAAGGTTTTTAGCCCGACAGCTTCGCATATCCTCATTAGTTCAATAGCTGTAGATGATTGGCTCCCTTAAACGTATTTTCGAACGGATAGGCAACAAAATTCGTGTGCGGAACTTTGGTGAAGTATACAGTATAAGTGCATAATTTTTTTATTTATTTTATTCTTTGGTAAATTATGCATTTAGATGGCATTCTCAATTGAAAACAAACAAACTATGTAAATAAAAATCGGAACAATCTATTAGGTTCATTACACGAGAATCTTGAAATATAAATAAATTGAAAAATGCACTCTATTATAAGAACATCACAATTTTTCAACTTTAAAATAACAAATTTCTCAATTGGATTTAAAAATTATAAATAACTTCGAACACCAAAATATATTTTCATTTATTACTCTAATGTCTCGTCACACTCACAAATCAATCTCTGTTCGGCTGGAAATGTCGCACTGACCCAGTCAAATATTAGATTTTTCAACACACAGCTAAGCTTTAATTTCTTTCCAAAAATAGCATCCATAAATGCATATAAACAACTTCACCAAATTATGCGACCTCCGCAAATATGTACATCGATTTCTATGTAAAATATATGCACACGTCCATATTTATATAGTATGCGCCAAATATACACTCGCACATACATATATAGTATATATATATATGTGTATGTTTGTATGTATGTAGTTACCATTCCTCATTTGCGAGTGAGTAACTATTTGGCCTACATTTGCAATGAATTCCTGAACAATTAAAAGCGCATCTTTACTTTGCGCATACACGCAGCCTGACGCATACATACATACAAACATGCATAGGCATAAGTATGAATTCGCGACCATGGTTGCATTTCTTTGCGCCTAAGGAAAGCAACTATGCAAGGAAACAGACAGGCAATCTAGCCACCATGCGGGCAAACTTGTATACTCGTACATACATATGCATGTATCTATGTACGTATTTATGTATGTATGCGCATAGGACAAATTATTCTCTATCTGGCTATCTATGATTGAGTGTATTAAGCGCTTTCTTTACGAGCAAGCAAAGTCTTTAAAAAAATAAGCAGAAAAAACAACCACCAGAACAGCCAAGCAGATTGCAATGCAACCAAGCAAACTATTCAAAGCGCTGCCTTGGCGCTTTCCTTTTGTTGCATTTGATTATTTTTTCGGTTTTTGGATTTTTTTTGGTGCTTGCGTGTCGAGCATGTGTGTATGTGATTGTGTATTTTGTCAGCAAACATACCTAATTGTAAGCGGCGATAGCAAGCAACCCAACCCAATAGCAATCAGTTGCCACTAACAACAAACAGTGTCCACATCTTACTTCCACTTCCTTCTTCCCCACTGAACGAAAAGCCAGAACTTTGGTAATCGACTGCGAAGACCGACAAACTATTGCCGATAGGTATTCCTTTAGTGCTGTTTGCATGTGTAAAACCTTGCAGTATATCAGACAGTTTCCAGACATACGCGAGACTAACCTAATTTGGCCTAGTACCAGTCTGTACATAAAACCCAATAAATGCCTTCGATTGTCTTATTATACGAGGTGTTGTCTGCTATGTCGCTGCATTCATTTAAGAGTATTGAGGTTTTAAAGCATTACGGCGATATTAAAATGAGTTCTAGGTTGAGTAACTGCATAACGGAATATGTGAGCGCCTGAGACACCGATAGTATATACGGGATTTGAGAGCATAAAACACCAAAAACGCCCAAACCCCAATTCTGACTGCGATAATATTGAGGTGTGCATTTATACAATGAAAAAGCTTCTCATACAAACCATCTGTCGTTCGTAGGTGCCATAGAACTATAGTGGCCACCATTTCCAATACAAATTCAAAACGTATACCTTGCTCAACTTGTAAATGAAGCTATACAGTCACTATTATTATTATTAGTATTACTATTGCTATTTTTTAATTTAATTTTTATTGGTCAAACTTACCACCATAAGTTATTTTTGCAATGTTTGATTTTAAAATTAGATTAATAAGTTAAACTCAAAGTAAAAGTTTTACCTTAGATTATTAATATTAGAAAGTAATAATAAAAGTGGTAGAAGAAGTATTAGAGAATAGAGAAATTGAGGTAATATTTAATTTATTTATTTATGTATTTAATATTCAATCATTTATTTGTTATTTAATATTTTATGGATAATGGTATACAAACACTAATTTGAGAGAAAATTATGATTATTATTATTATGCCATGTTCGCTCCTTCTAATAAACGTTTTTCTTTATTTCTTCTATTTTTCATAATTTATTTTCAATTCATAATATTTTATTAAACTTAAAAGCAACAAAACAGTTCCTCATCCCTTCAGTCATACTTCAAAGCAGCATTTTTGCCTATCAAGCCCACTTATTCGAAAGAATAGCGTATTTTGAACTACAGTCATAAAATAGGTAATATTGAACTAGTCTTTCCATGAGACAGTCGGAATTTTTGTCTCAGAGTATTCATACTCAAATACCAAAAGCACAACATACTTCCCAACTATCCCCAAACCCACTTTGTTTTGAACATATGTACGTTTGGACTTATATATGTATGTATATAAATACTCACTTTGTGCTGTTAGTAGAACAAAAGCTATGTTGTCTGCCCAGCAGGCAGAGAATGAAATACTCGTGCATGAATGTTTGCAGAATAAGCATATGGAATACGAAGAGAAAGAAGTGGAGAAATGAATGGTTGTTGTTGTAATAGTAACAGTATACGAGTACCGTACGTACATACCTCTTCTAGCATAGGTCATTGGTCTTTTTCGGCGTCAACGACACGACGGCTAACCAGCCAAGCAGCTAGCAAAGCAATCTAGAGTTCTGTGTGACGTCGTCATCGTCATCGTCATAGGCATAGCCCATCGTTGTCGTCTCAGTTGCCGTCGTCTCAGTCCATTATTTGTGGTGGCTATGCCGCCAGCAGCATGTTTATAGCAGAGCATTTTACAGAATGGAGAAGAGTGTACGTATGTGCCGTGTTGAACGAGAAGAGGTGAGACAGTCAGAGAGAGGATTTGAAAGCTGTGAATTGGAATTTGGTGAATGTGTGAATGGTTTGTTTGTGGGTTGGTTGAGTAGTTTGAAGAGCTGAAAGCGGCAACTCTGGTTATTAATGGTGGGCGAATGTTTGCGACTGTTTGTCGCTGTCTGTTAGCTTTCGGCTGGCTCACTGACTGTCTGGCCTACTAACAGACAGTTTTGCGCTACACTAGACTGTTTATCTACATTTGTATTGTATATGCATTTGCGTGCATACAGTTGTTTGAAACCCAATTCGGCAGACCCTGCAAACTTTTACTAATAAGAGATGCGTACGGAGAATATTTAAATGAATCAGAACTCTTAGAGACTAGAACTTTGTTAGCGTAATAAACACTAGTTACCATTCAAAAAAATTTACCTTTAAAAGGTATTGAAATTAATTAATTTTTATAATATATTCGCTGAACTTTGAAATGAATTTCTCAAAATGACAAATATGCTTCGTCAACAATTTCAGTTGCATATAGTTGTTAAATTTAATTTTTGAGGAAATAAAACTAAAATTCCATATACGTTGCGCTTATTCAGCTATAAGATCACGAAATAAAAATTGCTGAAATAGGGAAGGTTTTGGCCGCCTGGCATTGAGTTCCAGCTTTAACGCAAATATTTTATTTTATGCCAAAGCTATTACATATTTTATTTTACAAAGTAGAAATGTATAATTGCACAATGAAAGCAAATTTAAATGACATTTTGCCACTACAAGTAAATGTTTTCCGTACACTACAAAGAGTTTATAGTTGAACTATTGAAAATATTGTGCTTTTCATTTTTGAAATTTCTCCAACATTATTTCAATGAGTTTAAAACTTAATTTTTTTTCAATTTGAGGGTTTGATCATGGTGGAATTAGAAGAAGAAGTAAAGCATAGAGGGCACTTGTGTGTTCCTCTAGTATTTTTTTATATTTTTTTTTGGAGAAGTGGTTAGATGTTCAAAGAAATGTTTCCATTTTTGTGTACGAGAGGGAGAATAATTTTACTTTTAACCATATGTGACCTTACCGAATTTTTAATATGTGCATTTAAAAAGGGAATTTCCATTAACGATTGGATGTAACGAAGGGTTTTCGGGAGAAATATTAAATTTAAGGTAGGACAAACTGCTAGCGCCACCAAATTCAAAACCTTGAGCTTAAACTTTAGAAAAAATTAAAATCTGTTTATGAACTCTGAAAACTTAGATCCTATATGTTTTATTTCTCAAGCTTTTTTACATCATTTGGAGGTTCGATTTCCGTGTTGTGAGAAGAATAAAGTTGCTGTGAGAGTTGCTTTTAGAGCCAGTGGAAAGCTTATTAATACCAACATGTCACACTTTATCTATCCATATTCAAATCGAAAGCTGTTAAGTGTAATTTACGAAAATGACATCTGCCCGGCTACATACTAATAGCGGAATTCTCCCTAAATGCATTTAAATTCATCGAAAAAGAAACAAAATCACTAAAAACATTAATAAGCAAGATTGTTTCTATAAGGAAGTTCAATATCAAAACGGCTGCGAAGTTACAAAGCGGTCTAAATTACTACTATTCACAGACATCAGTTTTTCACTTGCTCCACTAGTATTTCCAATATCAGGCATCTTCTTTTCGCCAAGCGTTAGCAAGTGACGAATAGATGAACCAACTGGTATAAATGGCAACGCTAGAATAGAGCTGCCTTAAATTACGCGCGTTTGTAAGACAGTAAGTTATACCAGTTTAATGAAGTATAACCATTCGCGCTAGCGGTGAATTTTGCTGTATAACTCTGTTGTTGCTTTCACATGCAAATTTTCGTTAAGTTAGTCGAGTAGAGAGATAGCGAGCAGAGAAGTGGCTAATAGAAGAGGCCTATAATCTCACCAGAAAGATTGTTTTCGACATAAATTGAATTCCCTTAACAAAGACGCGTGTATATGAGCCAAATAAGATTTTAAAAATTTATAAAACTCGTTTTTAAACTGCAGCAAATCAAAAATGGGTCAACCGTTGGAGTACCATTTAATGTTTTGTTCTAAAACCTGGAAATGTTTCTTAATTCGCTATGGTGTCGCACAGTACTCTAGTGGTCCGCCGTCTCATCCTCCTCTTAACAAGCTGGGCAGAGTACACTGTCTGAGATACCTACCTTTTCCATGTGCCTCGCCCACAGGAAGTGGCCGCCAGCAGGCCAACCAGCTGCTTGCAGTCCCTTCTGCTTAATGACAGGTGGATTTGCGACAGTCGATCGGACATGACAGGTAACATACATTTAGTCCATCTGCAGCCTCTCTTAGCCTGGCAAACTCGCTTTTGTGGGTTATAGTAATCTATTGGCTAACCGTGGCTTTGGTGGCTGCAGAAGGGAGTGACAGAACGGACTACGGGCCAATGCCATGCGCGGTCCTGGAGCCTTCCGTGAAAATGCGAAAACAGTGTTTGCCGGGCTCATTTTCAAAGTTTGACCACAATTGAGCCTATGACAGCACCAGACTGTACCTTTTTTCAAGTGCGACTCTTGATGGCATGGAGTCAAGGAGCATGGATAGAATCGTTGGATCGAAATCCATGCCTTCTCTATTTTTCAATACCGGACAGTGGTCGTACCAGTTCTCATTGTGTTTTAACCTGTAGTTGGCCTTCAAGGCCTCTCCTTGGATGAAAGCTTTAAGTGGTGGTAGACCAGCTCCAGTGCAACAGATGGCCACAGTGCGTTGTAGTTTTGATAAGGTCCTCCTGACTCCCATGAAAGAGAGTCTGCTCATCCAGACTACTGATGCATAGGTGATAATAGGTCTTATCATAGCCGCGTAGATGCATAAGATCTTGCTAGAAGAAAGACCCCACGTTTTCCCAAAGTCACCTTTGCACTGCCAGAAAGCTGTCAGTGTTTGGGATGACTTTGTTTCATCGTGTGACTTCCAAAGAAGTTTACTATGGAGGATTACTACAAGATATTTGATTTCTTTGGATAGCTGGATTGCGACTCCTTTTAGCTTAGGCAGAACGAGTCCATCAAGCTATCTCCTTCTGGTGAAGAGGGCAATACCAGTTTTGGTGGGGTTTGCCGATAGCCCAAAAGCATAGCCCCTAGTGTCAATCATTGTGTCCTCCCAAAGTTCTATAAATTGTATCATGGCAGAATCGATTTTTTTATAGTAATAACCTAACTTTGGCTTATCTCATTTACGAAAAAAAATTAAAGCATTTAAAATTGTGAGATCGAAGAAATGCTAAACTGAAAACTCAGTACTCGGAATATTTTACTATCTTTTGTATTCATATTCCAGAAATGTATGAGCTTGAGCTGATTATTTTAAAGTCATTTCGTTGTCGTTTTGTAAAAATTTGGAATATGATGTAATGTATAAATTAATGGGCGCTAACAACCTATGGCTTTTAGCGTTTTCTTGATTTTGTGTTACTGATCTTTTGAATGATCTGGGTTTCATAATTGCCTGATAGGCTAGCTATTAACTTTTACAGAAAATATGTATCTACATACATATATTTTTAGCTCTGGATCCTATAAACACATCTACAAGCATGTATGTAAGTAAGTATGTAAGTACGTACTTACTGCATAGACATTTTTGAAGAATGGCTATGGGCTAATTATGATTTTGACTTTGTACCACTAAACCACCTTTCTGTTGTGCGTGTTTGGCTTGCAACAACTGTATACGAGTATAAAAACGGATTAGCTCTGTAAATGCATACACGTACACACATATTATTTTTCTATATATGCATGTATGCACTATCTATGCATGCACATAACTTACCGGTGAATAACTGTGCAATTGCTATGAGTCCTGACTGTGATGTGTCTTTTATTCGTCTCTAGGCTTTTTAGGGCTTGTGGGTCGCCTGCTGTTTGCCAATGCAGGCTGTTGCTGTTGGCGGTTGCATGCGCATAAACAATTTTATTCCACTCTTCTCCTCTTCACATTTTAAGCCTACCTTATACATATGCACATATGCATGCATAAGTACATGCTAATGCATACTTATGCCTGTTTGTATGTATGTGTGCACATGTATTTCTTATTCCACATAGTAATCATTCCATTTGCAGTTAGTCGCGCGACGAAGTCAATTTCTCCGACAATTGCTGTTGGCACAATTTCTGACCAGCGCAGCTAGCAACAATTAGCAGCGCTGCCGGCTGCACTGTTCGCTGCATTCGTGTTGCGTTAATGTAATGTTATGATTCGTTGAGCTGGTGCTTTTACTGTTGCTTTTGCTGTTGGTGGTGATGTTCTAGCTGTTCGCTGCTGTAACTGTAACTTGCTGACGATGGCGATGGCAGCACATTCATGCATGCATACATACATAGACTTAAAAGAATAACTGTATAGCACTGCCTCCATGATTATTCCGTTCAGTTGGTTGGTTGGTTAAATTGGTATTCGCTGTAGCAGCGGCTCAAGTCATGGTGACGTATTCCCCCCATTTCATGGTGGTACTCCAGCTCGTGGTGGCATGCCAATCGCACTTACCAATATGCCTACATTCTTACAGCTACAAATGTGCACACATACATATAAAGAAATCTAAAATCATATAGGCATGCATACATATCACATTTACATACACATTTATGCATACCTACAAATATATTATATGGTTGTTAGATGACAATGTAAACATGTTTATATTCGGTTAGATACCGGTATTCTAGCCGCATTTGGATACCTCACTATGGATACATATTTGAAACATTTCTGACATACATATACTATATATATATATATTAATGTGCGTTGGTATATTGTTGTGTATATACACGAGTATGTGTATATGTATGTTTGTGCATTTCTTTCTGTGTATGTATCTGTGCTTATGCTTGCGTTTGTTTGTGCCTGCCTCTTCGTTGTTTTATTCTTCTGTTCGCTGTCACCAACGAGTGGAGCTTTAGGTCATAGAACTTTTGGGTTCCTGCTGTTGTGCTATTGGGTTGTTGATTTTTCTCCTTCTTTTTGTTTTTGTTTCAGTTTTTTTCTTTTTGATTTGTTTGACTCGCTTTTACTGTTGCTGCCGCTTTTTTTAGGTTTTCTGCCTTCGCTCAGCTATTTCACAGCATCGTGCAGAGATTCCCACATTTACACACTACAGGGATACCAAGTGTTTCTTATTTGCTAGCCAGGATTCTCTGAATCGCAATATTACACATCAGCTTGAAACTCCGTAGAATATCTTCTTATTTCTTACGGATTTTAACACAGAGCTTTAGAATTTAATCGCAAAATTGATTTTGCTATAAATCTATTGTGCTCCACCACTCGCTGATCTGGCTCTTGAACTGTGTTTGGCGTTCGGCGAATAGTACGCCGTGATGTGATCGCCACTTAGACATAAAACCTTTTGATTTCAGTTGATTCATCCTACACTCCCTATTCTAAAAAATATAATTATAATCTGCGGATTTTACAAATGGAAAACATCAGTGCACATTCCAAGGCTCTTATTAGCCCACATAATTTTACGAGGGAAATATTTATTTTTATGTACGCCGAGATATGCCTTTAATTGACTATGGCGCAATTTTGTTTCATATTGTGGATTTGGTTACCTCTTAGTTGGCTTTGGCTTGAGTTACAGTATTCTGCTCACTTCAAAGGCCTCCTCTTGCAGATTTCAGCATTTCTACTACCGCAGTATTTACTTCACCTACAATAATATACAATATTACATGTGCATATGGCCGCATACAGTTATCGTAGTTGAATTTATTGATCAATTCGCCGAAGTTTTTATTAAGCCTGCAGTAAAATTATTAGTTTTCGGATTTTATCTAGAGTTCTAGTATGTTAAGTACCCTGAATGGCACTTCCTTGATAAGGCCCGAAACTTTGAGATCTTTGGTATGGTAAAGACAGCTTTAGTTCTTTTTATGATCCGGCATGAATCACTTCAACGTACTGAAGTTCAACACGATCAGCAGAATTGAATTTATTAAAAAATTGTATTGAATTGATCATAATAATCATTTCATCAAACAGTTAAAAATTAACCAAATGAGTCAGGAAGTAGGGAAACTCTTAGCCCAAATTTTGAATAAAGATTTTGGCTTATGCTGTCACTTGATTATTCAAAGTGCCGAAATTTCTTTGATTATGCTTATGCTTATGCTATGTTATGTCCCTATTAAGCAACTTTTCCCTCGTACAATCAGTCTACACTAGTAATCATACTTTAAAGGCTGTGTAAATGCTCGTAATTGCATTAGATGGGTATTTTGAGAGATGGATGATGGTAATTGCGTTTTTTTTGGTTTTTTTTTTTTTTTGTGGCCTTAAAACACATAGGCGCATTCTGAAAATAGTATCCATGAAGCTGTTTCGTGCAATTAAAGTGCAACTGCTGTCTCTAATCGTCGTTATGCACCTTAGAATCTATCTACGAACCCCCTAAATTGACTAATACTTATAAATTAAAGATCATATTTAAATTTAAAAAACTTCCTCTGCTGCTAGCTTACATACAGTACTTCGAGGGCCGTAATAATGTGGATACCACCTCTAACTTTGAGCTGCACCGGCGTGCTGCCTTGCATAGATTTCTATTGCTGTATAGAAAAGCTGATGATGAAAATAAATAAATTCTCTTGCATAACTTGAAATTATATTTTGATTGAACTTCTGATGCTATTCCTGAGCTTCTTCTCATTAGCTAATGAATTACGTGTAGCCTATCAAGCAATGATGAGGTTAATGTTAATTTTTCAATTTATTAAATTTATGCATTTTTTTAATATTTATTAATTTTTTATCATTTTGGCATCTGTGGCACATAGCTATGCTACCACCAACACAAGACCCAAACACAAAATAAAATCATAACATACATATGCACGCTTTACATGGGAGTGTAGTTAGTTGGCATCTCTAATCGCACAAACCCATTAGAATACGCATACACGTGTCTAGTGCATACATACATATATGCATTATTGTTGTGTGAACGCATGCACAGAGACGGATCAACGGAGGAAGTTTGCGTAGTTTTAATTGCCCGCCTCTGCGTTATTGAAAACCATGATATGAGCAGCGGGTGCCAGTGGCTTTGCTTGAATTTCTAAAATCGAGTGATTTTCGTCTAATACAACTTCAAAAAGTAGATGTACATTCATACTCCATAATATAAGGAAATTTTAATACTTTCTTAATTAAGAAATAAACTTTTTCAATATACATCACATTCTAATACTTAATTCATCTGTATTGTTATTTACTATTTTCGATTTAAGAGTTAGGTGGCCATGCCACAAACAAATAAGTTTAATTAAAACTCTTTTTATTATTTTGAACATATTTTGTTTGATGCTCATTACTTAACCCATTACTTAATTTGGTATTAATTTAATTTTTTTCTTTGAAATAAATTGGCAACGCCAATTTCAAAATAGTATTGAACTAAAGCTGTCTTTACCTTTACATTGAGATACATATCCATGAATATAGGTATATATGTATATTTTTTGCACATCATACACTTTGTAAATTAATTTGTTAATTTTCACAAATTAGTTGGCAACGCCAGCTAAAAATGTGTTTCATTCAATATTTTTAAAATCCTTTCCTTTGATGTCTGTACCTTAATATTAAACGAAATGTGTGACAAATTGCTAATTTCGCAATAAAATTAAAGTGGCAACGCTGCTAAAAAATCGTTTTTGGAATACATTTTTCTATCGAATTTTAAACTAAAATAAAACAATGAAAATTCAAATTCATTCTGCAATCTTTATTATTTTTGTGTAGAACCATCCCATGACATTATTTTTTCCCTTCAAATGTTGGCCGTCACTGCGTGGAGGACTTCGGTCGGTATCACGAAAATACCTTTAGTAATGTTGGCTTCCAATGTCTCAATCGAAGCTGGTTTACCCACAAGGCATTTCGACTTGACATACATGCACCCATAAATAAAAGTCCCAAGGGGTGATATCAACCGATCTTGGCGGCTAATCCACTGGTCCGAGACGAGAACGAGAGATAAACTGCTCACCGAAACGACGACGCAGTAAATCCATTGATTCCCGAGCTGTATGGCATGTAGCGCTGTTTTATTGGAACCAAATCTTGTGGAGATCAAGGGTTTCAATTTCGGGCAGCAAAAAGTCGTTCATCATGCCGCGATAGCATTTGCCATTCACTGTTACATTAGCACCAGCTTCGGCTTTGAAGAACTGTGGGCCGATGGTTCCATCTGATATTTTTAGTGGACAGAATGGTTATTCTTGCATGCCTTCAGGTTGCTCTTCAACCCAAATACGGCAATTTTGCTTACTGACGTAGCCATTAAGCCAAAAATGGGTCTCATCGCTGAACACTATAAGTTGGCCTGAGCGCGATTTTCGTAAATCAATGGTTCGGTTTCTAAACTTTGTTGAGACGTAAGATTTTTCATGATGAAATGTCAATTAATACTGAAAATATTATGTATTGACTTTGACAGTAGTCGCACGTGAACTGTCAAAAAACCATATTGGAGAAAGTACACCCGATCTGATCACCCTTTATTTGTCTATACATCCACACGTTTGATAATTTTTTTAATAACTTACTAATTTTTAATAAAAGCAGCTGGCACCACCCTGCTAAAATGACTGTTTCACACAAACCTTCTACCATCCATACGGTATAGAAAATTTCAAAATCGGGGCAGTACTTATAATTTTTGAATGATGTTCTCTCGAATAAATTTTCTACGCTTTTACGAGTATGTACGTAAATATGTATGTATATGTAAAGATTTGTTTTTAATATAATACCACTTTGAAATCCTTAAGGAAATGAGCTTAGTTATTTTGAATCTTCACAGGTGTTTTTTTGAGATATTCGCATATTTATGTTGACTGTATTGACTCATTTCTGCCCTTTTTTCAATACATATTTTTTTAAGGTTCTATTCAAGAATCGAGTCCTGGCACATGTTCTTCATAACGTAATAATGTTTAATTTTTTTTTTTTTAATATTTGTGTTTTCATAGTATGCCAAATCTATGATTACTTACAATGTAAATTTTTATCAACAAAGAGTTTGGTGAGAGCTCCTTTACATAAACTTCTTCGTTACCAAATTAATTAATTTTGATCTTGTGGACTGAAAGTTGTGCAGCTAAACTTATAGAACTTAGGTTAGGTTAGGTTAGGTTAGTATGGTTGCCCTTTGTGATACCATTGTCAAGGAAGTGAGGAGAGGGGAAGGACCGATGAGGTGCAGGGAGAGGGCGGGGAGAGGTAGTGATGGGAAGGTTAGGAGCGTGCGGATTATGAACTTAATTTTAGAAATTAAATTTTGTAATCCACCGAATTCCACATTATTTAATGGAGTTACATTCGCTATGATCCTCTACATGAGGATCAGTCTTGCTTATCTATGAGCTGAATACCTAAGACACCTACGTAAACAGTAAATAACTCAAATCGGGCGCTTGGTGCAAACATTTTCTGGCTTAGTTTTAAAATACAAGGCCCTTTCAAAATTTATACAGAGGTGCTCACAGTAATAACACAGAAACATTTACCAAAGCTTTGATTTTTTTTTTTTACCTTTTTTATTTTTCTATAAAAATATAGATTATACAGCAACAAAAACCGTAGAACTCAAATTTTAATAAAAAATTAAAAACAAAAAATTAAAAAAGTTCACTATAATTTGGAATTTTCTAGTCGAAATTCTTAGAAAAATGTTGGATATGCAGTTTTAGAGTCCATTAAATTTTGCCCTAATTTCATTCAAGTTTAAAGTGCGTTGGAATTCTGGTTGATATTTCATAATTATTTTTCTTGCATTTTCTCTCATTCAACGAATACTTGCAGTTTTTTCTACTCAAAAATCAATTACGTTCCAACCCTCTCAGTAAGAGATTTTCAACTCCGTCAATGCCTACAAATTTTAATTTCGCTTTACGCCCGTGTGTATGAATGAAGGCATGTTTATAGGCGGAAAGTTGTACATTGCTTGTATGAACTGCAAATTTTATACACAAAGCGCATTTACAAACATATCAATGAGTACATACCGTGCTGGTAAGGCCATGCGCTTTTAGGGAACTCCGAAATATGGCAATCCTCTTTTTCATACAGGCGGCTTTTCAATGAATCTCAGTTGATGGACTGGTGGAAAGCTAAACACTAGAAATTCGCTACAATAGTTCAGGTTTTCTCTACAGGGCAAATATTTTTGTGTACGCGTGTGTGTGTCGGTGTGTATATGGAACAACCCCACAACGATTTATTTATCGATTTCTCGCTGCCAAGCAACCCATACACTTATGCGCAAGCAAACTTAACTACATGCATAGATATGTGGATGCAGGGATATACGCCCATACATATGTATGTGTGTGCTTGCAATAAAAATGCTCACATGTCTACAGCAAGCCGGAAAAGTACGAATATTTGTCAGCAACGAATTATTTTGGGGAAGTCTGCTTTGCGGCGGATAGACAGGCTCGCAGCTTTAATAGCGCAAAGAGATATATGTATATATGTGTTTATATGTATGTATGCTTATAAATAGACGAAAACGTGTGTATTAATATTTCATAGGATTGTTTGATAGTGCATTTCTCCAAATAGCGACTACCACGCCTACTTAATTTTTCATGCCAGTTATGTTGCTCTGCTATTCATATCGCTTAGAACACCTTCATATTCCACGCTTACATGAGGCAATAACAACAACTTTACAAGTATCAGTTTACATAACGTTACGGGTGCGGTGTGACTGGTGCGTTGGCGTGAACGATAGCATCCCCAGCGCACAATAATACTTAAATGCATATAGTTACTGGCGCAATTGATCAAAATAATCTTAATATAAATCTAAATGTGAATAAGAAGGAAAGAAAAACTTGGTTTAGTTTCAAACAAAAGTGGAAAGATTTTATATTCGCTTAACGGTCTCCTTTTATCGCTTCGTCTTTTGAGATAACACGTCACCCACGCACCAATTGTGGTAATAAATATTCAATTAAAATATACTTCATTCTTTGACAAAAGCCACTTGAGCCAACGTGCCTAACTTTCTTTGAAATACAGAAAAATTCAGTAACATTTTATCTAATTTACCAACTTTTTAATCAGAATCCTTATAAAACTTTTTGCTATGCAGTTTTATAGCTCTTTTAATTTCAGTATTATAAAACAAAAATTTGAGGTAACTCAAAAAATTGCTTGGATTTTGGAAAACATTTTGTGTTAACGGAGTAGAACTTTTCCTCCATATAACTAAAAAATGTGTTTATATGGAAGAAGATGCGCAATACCATCAATAAGGTTAATTTCTAAACATCCACGTGAATTTTGGGACACTACAAGCTTTCGCTTTATTATAATAAAATTGAATGTGCTTTGAAATTGAATAGCCAAAAGTTTGCTAAAAATTTCGATTGAAAAGTTGGAGATTTGGTTGCAAAGTTGACGAGTTTTTCTGAACTTCATAAAAAGCTTCGAACTTTGATTCATAAATCTTTTATCAAAGAATGAACTATATTTTTATCGAAGATTAGATAGAAATTATATTAAAAAAGTTAAATGTCAAAATTAATAATCAGAAAGGGTGTGCAGGTTATTTTAGTTGTCATGACCCTGGCGACGTCAGCCATATAGCTAATTCTTTCCCGTTAACGGTTTCATCTTAGTCACACCTTCTGAATTATTTTCACCGTGCCACGGCCGGCTTAGGTCGTCTAAAAATATACAAAGACTGTGTATCGTAAACCTTCGGTCAGAGAAAATTCTTAAGCTAGAATTCCATGCCAAGCGTTCCAAGTGCTTGGGCTTTTAAACACTCATCACTTCATCAGCCAGCAGACAACCGAGTTCTCATTGTGAATTCATTAAATTTGTATTGCACCTAATCACATTTATTTATTACTTTTTCTTTTTGATCTTCATTCTTCTTTCACTTATCGCATAACCCATCCAAACACACTAACAAATTTGCTAATTAAAAAGTTTGATTTAATTAAAAAATATCTCCATACACAAAAAAGCGACCTCACCAACAACAAAAAATATATAAAAAATACAGAAATTCATAAGAAATAAAAAAATTAAAAAAAACAACAACAAACACGAATCTCTGGCAAAGGAAAAACCGCAGAACCGTTACAAAACCAACTTGTGTGCAACAACAAGTACACTGCAGGCAAGCAAACATTCAGTCAAACAGTAGCAAACAGAAATAATAAAACGACAAAAAGACAAAAAGCAAAATAAAAGTTGAAATGGACTCGTCGCTGCAATTGTATAAAATAAATTCCAAATGTCTTCCGGAATAAATTGTCGTGAAATTTTCGTATTTTTGGAAATTTTAATTTGGAACCAAAGAGATCACCAGAAGAAGAGAAATCATCATCATCAAAAGCAGCAGCGACATAACAACAACAATGATAGTGGCCAGCAGCGGCGACAGCAACAAGAACAACAGAAACAACAAAAAACCAACAACGCAGTGAAAGTGTTAAAGTGTAAAAATAATAATAATAATCACAAAATTTATAGCAGCAAAAGCAACAGCAACAGCAATAGCAACAATAACAGCAGCAACAACGTCAGCATCGTCAGTGGCGGTAGTCAATGTAGCAGTAATACCAGTGTCAGCAGCAACAAAAGCCAAATAATCAACAATTACCAGCATAGTGCTGGTCATCGTCAGCAGCAGCAACAGCAACAGCAGCAACAACAACAACAACAACAGCATTTACAATATTTTCAGCAGCAACAGCAGCAGCTGCTTAATAACGCCAAAAGCAACAACAACAACAACCACCACACGCACTTAAATCACTTTAAAATATTGCAGAATCAAATGAAAATCGTCAGCAAAACCTGCACAAACGGCCAACAATAACAATAATACATACCTACAAATATACGTAGCAAAACTAAAAAGTGCTCACGGGGAAAAAAGTAAATTTCGAAAAATCACAGAGGAAGTAAAAATTAAAGACATGCGTACGTGCGTGCGTGTGGATGTGTGTTGATGAGAGAAGAATCAAAAGCTGGCTAAGACACCAACAAAGAAACTTAACCGGCTGCATAGTGGGTCCAAAATAAGCAAAGCGCGAAAATTAATGATTTTTAGTAAAAAAAACTTATAATTTTTAAATTAATTTGGTATGCGCGTATAGCCAAAAGCAAACAGCTACGCTTAGCGAGTGACAAGCAGCGTGTAAAGCTAAATACTTGAACTGTTGGATGAAATGTTTATTGCGAAGGGATTTGTTTGTTGCAAACACTGAGTTGGCGTTTTGATTTGGGTTGATTGAAGTGTTGAGTGGAGAATTTCACGATCGTTTGATTCTTATTTTACGCTAATTGTTCGAACAAGTGTCTTAGACTAAAATAAAAAAATAATTAAAGAAATAATAATAATTAAATAATCTACATATATAAACTATATATACAAAACATATATATTATATTATATATATATATATATATATATATATTACATATATATATAAAGCATAAGTTGGCAGTAATAATTACAATAAAAATATTAATTAGTAATAACCAGCAAATAGTACCTTTTCATAAATAAACATAAAGAATATATTGGGAAAGCAGTAGCAACAACAGCAACAGCAAAATTAACAAAGCGTTTAACTTATATACAAGCGTAAAAAATTAAATAAATTCGAGCAAAAGTTTATTAAAGATAATAAAAGAAAATAGCGGCATCGTTGAAAAACCAACAAAACTGTGATACTAATATTTCACATTTACATACATATATACATAACAGTTAAAACGAAAAAGGGATAAACAATTATTAACAATCGAAATAGTAAAGTATATAACATTAGCCAACAGGAAGCGTTTAAAGCATCAAACACAATAAGTAAACAACCAACAACTCTAGCAAAAATTAAAAGAAAACAAAAAATAGTTTCAACTTAAAAATATAAAAGCAAAATACAAGCAAGTACCGCAAAACATTACAAATTTATATACACCCCTTCATACTTATATGCACTTATAGTACATACAAACGTTGCATGTGGAAAGCGCATTGTTGTACAGTTGCAAAAGAAACACAAGCAAAATTGTTAAAAACATACATTTCCAAAAACGTTTCAAACCCTACAAATTATACCTAAACCCTACAAAAATAGTGGTTTTCTAAGATTTTGCTAAAATAAAAAAAATAATTAGTAACTTAATTTCAAAACCTTAATACGCGCTGAAGAAAAATTAAATTAACAGCAAATATTTTTTAGTCTACAATAAATAACACACAACTCCGAAGTGCAATGGCCCCCCTGGCAAAAAATTAATATTAAACAAATATTAAAAATATATAAAATAAACTTATTAAAATTATACATAACTAAGCGTTATTATAAGTGACAAAAAGAAATTTGTATAAAAGCTGTAATAAAAAATTATGATAGTTAAAAAAAATGAATGCAACACTTATAAAATTACATTTAATTATTAAAACCAACTAATTGTTAATTACTTGCAAGTAAAATTAGTGCAACTGTGCGAAATAAAATGAAATTTCTGCTAGCGCTTGAGAAACTAGAAACTATTTTTTAATGCACCGAAGAAAGAAGTTAAAAAAATATGTTTTTGCATTAAGAAATATACTATTTGCTGTTAATTTGGAAGAAAAAATTTGAGTTGCAAAGATTGTTTCGAAATGTGTGCGTCTACAATGCCTACAGTTCGTAGACGAGGACGAAAGCTTATGAAAAACGAAATTTGTTTATGTGCTAAAATTTCACACGCCGCAAAATTTACAAATTAAACAATTAAAAGCCAAGTTAATTAATAAAATTCCCACAAACAAACACAAGTAAATTGAATTAAAAACGCGCAAAAAAAAAACTTATAAAAAACGAAGCTACGAGCCAAGAAGCAGCTGCGCGCGCAGCAAGCCAGCAAGTGCAACTACTACAATAAGTAACAACAACAAAAGCATAATTCAAAATAAATAAAACATAAAAAATAATTCAACAAAAATAGAAAAAAAACTGCATTGAAGTTAAAACTTTTTTAAACGCTGAAAAAATAACAAAATTCGAAAGCAAAAATAATAAAACATAAATCAACACATACACACAAGCGTTAACACATAACAGATACTTATTTCGTGTATGTAACTCAGCCAGTTAGTGGAAGCAACAAAAGCAACAAAACATTAAAGCTTTTCTCACATACCAACACCTACAAAAACATTAACAACAAGCAACGCTATCAAAGCTATCAAAGCTACAGTTTCGTAATAACAATAAAACATATTACAACAATAACTAATAAACACAACAAGCATACACATACAAACAACAATAACAACAGCAATAACTAAACAAATACAACTAAAACGTGCAACCAATACCAACAACCAAATTACTATAATGTATACGCAACGTATGTTTGACATGTGGAGCAGTGTTACATGCAAGCTGGAAGCACACGCAAACAATTTAGGGCAAAGCAACGTACAATCGCCGGGACACAACAACTCCAGTGGATCAATAAAAGGTAAAGAAATAGACCGCAATTAAAAAGGGAAGCACAAAACACAAAACTATGCAAACACAAAAGTCCAGAAAGCATTAAGAGAAAGAAACAAAAAACCAAAATGGAAGCGCGGGGATTGTGTACATTTGGGGGTTGGCGCCAAAAGTATGCTGGGGGTAGCGTGCCAAATTGCAATTGGCGGCAGCTAACCAGCACATGCACCTGCACCTATTAGTTGAAATACGTATGTATGTACGCACATATGGACAATATTTTGACTAGACTGTGAACGCAACTTGCGCAAAATTTTCCAGGTTACTTGAAAAGGGCGGCTTTCGGATGAAAATCAAATTAAATTAAATTGCTAATTGAAATTTACTTAAAAAAAAATGCATGCAGTTTGGAATTTAGTTAACTTTGAACTAATTGATGTCAAAATACTGACATATGAGAACATACGAGAACTAAAATATTAAATGAAATAAAGTAAAATACAATAAAATTAAAAAAATGAATAAAAATAGAACAAAACACTATCAAATAAATAAAATAAACAGAAATGAAATACAATTAAATATAATTTAATGAAATTAAATAAACAAGAAATAAATAAATTGAAATAAAATTAAATTAAATGCAGTAAAATAAAAAAAATACAAGAAAAATAATAAAAAAATAGAGTAAAATGGAATGGAATGAAGAATTAGATTAAATATAATAAAACAAATTTATATAAAATAAAATATTCTAAAATAAAACAAACTGAAATGAAATTAAATAAAATTAAAAAAATAAAACAAAATATAATACATTATAATTAATAAGAATAAAATAAAATAAATAAACTTAAAAAAAATCAAATGAAGACAATATAAAGAAGTAAAAAAATACAATAAAATAAAATCAAATAAAAATAAAATTAAAAAGAAGAAAATGAAATAAATTGCAAAAAATTAAAAAAAAACAAGAAAACAATAAGAAAAAAATAATATATAAAAGTATTATATTTTAGAAAGAAACAATAAAAATATAAAAACTTAATAAAATAACAACAGTAAAACAAATAAAATTAAATTAAACGAAAGAAAATTAAATATAATTAAATTACTAAGAATAAAATAAAATTAAAAAATAGTTAAAAAAATAACATAAATAACATAAAATGATACGAAATTAAATAAAATAAAATAAAACTGAATAAAATAAAATTAAATGCATGAAAGTAAAATAGCATAAA
The DNA here is from genome assembly GCA_037575425.1 of Anastrepha fraterculus. Taxonomy (NCBI): domain Eukaryota; kingdom Metazoa; phylum Arthropoda; class Insecta; order Diptera; family Tephritidae; genus Anastrepha; species Anastrepha fraterculus. Next base: position 100,781 of record JAYXIM010027136.1, read on the forward strand.
CAATTAAGTGAAATTAAATTAAATTATCAGGTCAGTCCATAAGTTCGTGCGTTTTTTAAAGGTGGTTTTAAAATTAATATAAAAGATGTTTAAAGTATTTATTAATCAATAATATATTTACCTCCATTATTAACAATGTCTTCCCAACGTTTAGGCAAATTTTTAGTTCCCTGCTCCAAAAATTTGTTGTCCTTGGAGCCAAAATACGCTTTGATATCCCTTTTTATAGCTTCTTTTGGGGAGTAGTTCTTGTTACTCATATGGGATTGAAGTCCACGGAAAAAGGGATAATCATAAGGTGCAATATCGTATGGTGGATGCGGCATTAGCTTCCATCCGAGCTCGTTCAGCTTGCCTAATGTTTGCCTTGCGGTATGAGGTCTTGCGTTGTGGTGAAACAAAACTTTGCGTTTATTCACTAAAGACGGTCGATTTTTGTTAAGTGCTTCATTCAGGTTTGATAGCTGATGGGAATAATAATCAGCAGTTATTGTCTGGTTTGGTTCCAGAAGTTCATAATAAACAATCCCGCCCATATCCCACCAAATAGACAGGAGAATCTTCTTGGGGTGAAGGCCATCTCTAGGGATCGGTTCTGGTGTTGCATCTTTATCTAACCATTGGCGTTTGCGAACAGGATTATTGCAAAGGACCCATTTTTCATCACCAGTAACGATACGGTTCAAAAAACTTTCATTTGAATACAAGAAAATAAAATTAATAAGAATCAAATACAAAATATTAAACGAAATGAAATATCAATAAAATCAAATAAAATAAAATGAAATAAAAACAAAATTAAGAAGAAGAAAATGAAATAAATTAAAGAATGTAAAAAAGCTGAATAAGACTAATAAGCACAAATAAATTTTTTTGATAATTAAATTAAATAACATATAAAACAATAAAATCAAAGTATATGAAATTTAAAAAATTAAACAAAATAAAATAAAATATAATATAGGAAAATAAAATGCTAGATGATGGAAAACAACAACTAATTAAAACAGAGCGCAATCGCATTTAGCGATAAAATTAAGCGAAATAAAATAAACCTAATAAGCCGAAGGCCCTAGTAGCCAGTGTACTAAGTAAGTTGGGGTTATATTGTTTATATCCCCTATAGGTCTAGGTTTAGGTTTGGCAGCCGGATCGCACATAGAGACAGCAATGCCACTTAGAACACGAAATGGGTCCGTTGTGAGCTTAATAATAATATAAATAATAATAATAAAAGCAAAATAAACCTAAATTAATTTAAATACAAAAACAAAAAAATTTAAAATAAAATATAACATAAATATAAATAAATTAAAAAAAATAAATAAAATGAAATTGAAGAAAATAAATACAAACAAACAAAGCAAAATGAAGTCAGATGAAAGAAAATTAAATAAAATTAAATTAAAGAGCATATGACGAAATAATAGAAAATAAAACGAAATTAAAGAAAAAAATGTAAAAAAATATGTAAAAAAAAAAATTCGTGACTACCATTCGGAATTCACAGAGAGAACGTAGGTTCGAATCTCGGTAAAACACCAAAATTAAGAAAACCATGTTTCTAATAGCGGTCGCCCCTCGGCAGGCAATGGCAAACCTCCGAGTGTATTCCTGCCATGAAAAAGCTCCTCATAAAAATATCTGCCGTTCGGAGTCGGCTTGAAACTGTGGGTCCCTCCATTTGTGGAACAACATCAAGACGCACACCACAAATAGGAGGAGGAGCTCGGCCAAACACCCAAAAAGGGTGTACGCGCCAATTATATATGTATATAAAATAAAATAAACTGATATGAAGTTAAAAGAAATATAGTAAAATTAAACTAAATTAATTTAAATAAAATCTAAATACTAAAAATAAATCAACTAAAATAAAAGTTAAATAAATTAAGTAAAACTAGCGAGAACAAAAAAAAAATTTAATAAAAAGTAAAAATAAAATGGAATGTATCGAGTTTTAAAGTGTAATTAATTAACGTAAATTTGGCAGAGCTAAGGAGAAATGAAAATAAAGAGATTAAACGTAATCAGCAAATAATAACTAAAGTGAATTGAAATATGTTAAAAATTATGAGGTCCCATCTGAAAAATATTTATAACATCTTCAAAATGAAAATATATTTTTAATAACAGTTATAAGCTCTATGCTACCATGATTTTAGGGCTACTAAAAACTTTCGAAATTACTTTTCACTTAATTTTTTCTCACCTTTTCTTTAGCCAAATTAAGTGCGAAAGCAAATGAAAGTAAAAGTACTTTTATACACGTTTGCATGCACGTACGTTCATATATATGTATGTGTGTATGTATGTATATGTATTTACCCTGTTTTATAATAAACACATGAACGCTTAAAAAGTCAAAAGTTACAAGCAAGTCATTCAGTAAGTAAGTCAGTCAGTCAGTCAGTCAGTCAGTTAGCCGATGGAAGCAAAAGTCAACAATGATAGCGAAATAAAATTACATTGTCGATGATGTTGCCAAAAAATAAGAAAAGGAAGGAAACATAGAGACACAAGCGATCAAAGAGTAAGTTGATACAGATACCGAACGCATTTCATTCGCACACACATGCATATATGTGTATATGTATGTACATATGTATATTTGTCCAATATATGAGATACGCTGCATTTCGCTCTAGGAAAGCTTTTGCTGCTTTCATATTAACAACAAAGTACATATGTACATACGAGTGCATACCTACAAATCGACAAAAAGCTAGTCAATTTGCAAATATATATAAATAAGTATATTGTTAAATACATATGATTATAGGAATCGTCTGTAAATATGTATGTGCCCGTATGCTTGTACGCAGCTAACGCCGCATAATAAGAGTGAAAGTCGTCGCTGCTGCTGTTGCTGCTATTTTTGATTGTTCGTTGCTCGTCGTTCGTTGCTGGTTGCTGGTTGTTGGCTACTCTCTACTGTTGTTTTATACTGCCTTTCTGCTCTTTTGAAGGGAAACCCATAAAATCGTAAATAGCATTACGACACAACTTTGCTATCTCCCTCTTCATCTGTGTCACCACTGCCGTACAGCAAACTGCCAGCGCTTTCTATGTCCGTCTATATGTCTGTCGGTTTGTCTGCCTGTCCGTCCTTTCATCCATGGGCTGCATTGTGATTGTGGTCGGTCGTTGGTCGCATTGCATATTCCTGCAAATGTTGCTTACACTCACACTTATAAGTATGAAAGCGTATATGTTTGGGCATATGCATGTGTGTGAGTATGAAGTAATATAATCAGATGACTAACTAAACAAAATATTGTAACTTGCCAACACACTACCGCAATGCTGCACTGGTTCATCGGCTCACTGACTTACTTACGCTTATAAGTCAACCAACCAACCAACCAACTGGCTGACTGAGTGACTTACATAGGACAAATGTGTGAATGCAAGCACTTGCATGTTATGTGTGAGCATAAATATGTGCATATATCAATATTTGTTACTTACATACATATATGTACCTATGCGTATGTATGTACTGATTTGGCAGGTTGACCAAGTGATTGACTAACTGCTGAGGCTCACGTCGAGTGTTTTTTTCATCAATGGTTAGTGGATTTGTTAGTTGAATAACTCGTTTATTACTTCATAATCTGATATGTGCAGGCACACGAGTACTAGACAGAGATTATATCAAGAATACATTGCATCACAGATAGTACTAAATTTGTATTATTCACTTTCTATTACTTAAATATGCTACATGGCGTAAATTTTTAGCTGTGATGCGTTTCTGCTTTTAATCCAATGCAAACCCAGTTATGCGATTTATCTCAACTAGCAGGTGCAGTAGTTTACTATGTAACTTTGATAACTACTGACAACTTATTCGGCAGAGAGAGCCTTAAAATGTGCACAGAGCGCAGGGAAGGTGTTATCCATTGGAATACTACAGGGCACGCAGAAAATACTTTAATTCACTTTAGCACACCAGTGTAGCATTTAGAGATGCAGAGGCAGCATTTAATATTATTTAACAGGTAAACAATGTTTAAACAGGCTGCCAAGCCATATGTTTAGCACAGGTTAACTATATATGGCGGGATTGTCGTTATGAACCCTATATGACATTCTCAGCCGAGTTTCCAGGTTGTGTTCTGGATCACAGTTAGATTATCTCACAAATTCTGGATCTCTGCCATCCTTTAACTTTGTAGCATTTCTGTTGCCTCTATCGATTTTAAAAGAGCGATACTTTTTACATTAGAAACCAATAACCTATTACTGAATTTGAAACAGTTTTAGTATTTTCTAATAAAATAGATACTAATGGACTGCTTGCAGTCTTTGCGATTATTAACAGATTTTTGAATATTCAGAAGTTAACAAATTTAAAAGTTTTATATGCGCTTCCAATTTTTCATCTTAATTGGTGCGATTTTGGCCGAGTTAAACAAAGCGAGCCAGTCGCTAACCGGCGCCAGTTGGACATACCAATCGCCTTCTTAGTCCAAAGTAGCCCTTGTTGTTGCGCTACCAAGGCGAAAGAGAGTTATTGGAAATAAACTCTGAGGCATTCGAAAGAAGAATGCTTGCACTTTAAGATGCTATTTGTTGTAGGTTGTTTTTTTTAAACAAAGAAAGAAAGCGCAATGCTACATAACCTCAAATATATATAAGCCGAAATCGTGTCTTTACACTTTTTGGTTACAATAAGTGCACCCCATAAAAAGATGGCAGGGCATAAAGATTTTGGCAAGTTTTTACTATTTAAATTCTTTTGAATGTTCGTCACTTTTGTATAAAAATATAGCTCATTGTCAAATAAAAACCATATAAATCCAATTTCAAAGTTTTCTTAAAAAACTAATAAACTTCCAAACGGTTTTTAATTAGAAATTGTAGAAAATTTTTTGGTAAGCAGTTTTTAAATTCACTAAATTTTAGTACGATAAATGGCAACTTTAACAAGCTCAAAACTCCCATTAATTTTTTATGTTTACCTTTATTTCATGTTTTTTGGATTTGTATGGTTTTTGTTAGAAAATGAGGTATATTTTATAAAAAACATATTCCTATTCAAAAGAAAAACGGTCAAATAATCAAAACTTCCGAAAATGTTGATGTGCTATAATTTGTCGCTTGACACGATTGCATTCTGGATACTTTAGCAGATTAAACCCCTACTTATCCAAAATTGAGTAAGACATACTCAACATGATCGACGCTAAGCACCTCTTCACATACCCACTAAAAGCCACTCATCTAACGCCATTTTCCCCTCTACATAGTTCAACCTTAGTGAAACAGCCTGCTTTCTCGTTAGATAAGATAGACGACCACCACCGATTACGATAGGGGTTTGTGAAGCATTACAACAACAATTAAATTGAATTAAAAATATTTTTAATATACTCTATTTGTAATTCTAATTCTGTTTCGAGCTGGGAGCATTTGTTGAGCCATTGTGTTTTTGTAAGTAAGGTACAGATTACTAACTAGAGATGCCAATATTAGCAGAAAGTTTTGATTCCGTGATTTCGGCATGCTTTTAAAATCTTCGGGATCCCGAGATTGGCATCCCTACTACTAAGTACGTTGTTGAGGTTTTTGAACAGACTTAGAAAAAGTGTAGTCTGACACACAAATTATTGCGATCAGGTTCTTTTTCTCAAATCTCAAATATGAGAAAGCACTAAGCTAATTATTACTATCTGGCAACCTCATATACCTTGCAAAACTGTTTTAACGTAATATTTTATTCACCATGCGAAAATGTGTTTGTCCAATTGGTGTTTCAACATTTTACTCCATCTTTAACTATGCAAATCTTAATGCTTCATTTAAAATCCGCAACTATTTGCGTCAGTGGATTTTATGTTTCGAGTTATATTTTTTGTATGTATATATTATTTATATTTTATATGCAGCTTATTTATGAACATATACACGTATGCACATATAGACACTACATCTATTATTTAGTAATTTTGGCTACGATTATAAAACACCAACATAACCATTAAAATGAAAAGAAAGTGAAAACGAAAATGAAAGCAAAAGAGAAAGAGAAAAAACGTCAGAGTTGACGTCTCAAGAGTTGCACAAAATTCGGAAAAAAAACACTAAATGAACATAACAAAATAGTAAACTATTACAAAATTTCTGTTTTGCTTGAATAGTAGTCACATGATGGACTAAGCAATGTTGCCACACTATTTAAAAATTAATGCAAAGTAAGAAGATGTATTTTTTCTAACAACGGCTGGCAATGGCAAACCTTCGAATGAAATTCTGCCATGGAAAAACTCCTCGTGAAAACCAACGACCGTTCGAAGTTGGCTTAAAACTGTGGGTCCCTCCATTTGTGGAACAACACCAAGACGCACACCACAAAAAGGGGGAGGAGCTGGTCCAAACACCCAATAAAGGGTGTAAGTGCCAATTATATGTACATATGTAAGAAGCTGTCTTTTGACATTGTCCTCAATCCTTCTAAAATTTAGTTTATTTGTAGTTGTAGTAGAACAGTTGTAGTTGTATAAGAAGTAAACTGTAAGAATTTTGAAGAAAATGTAATAGTTAGATGCTGAATATTTTGGTATAGAGTTCTTTAAAATTGAACATCTTCGGTTCTTTTTAACATTTTTACATCTTTTCCCCTAAATTTTTTTATTCAAAAATATGCTTTTAAAATTTTCTGCGGGAAAAAATTACGTTTTTTGTTCAAAACTTCAGTCAAAAAATTTGTTTCACATTTTTGAAAACAAATTCAAATTTTTTTTTTTCAAATTTTTGTATTAATCTCAGTAATTTCTGCAAATGTCATGTTGGGATTCCCATATATTTTTCAGCTATATTCAAATGCATACAGCGAACCAGTAATAAAGACGTCTCTTGAGCGCAACTTTTTGCATAAAAAAACTCTTTAGCAAATTTTTTAAAATTGAGCGTGTAAATTTTGGGAATTTTATTAGCGGTTGGCTGATAAATTCATCTAGATAAAATTAAAATTATCGTTGCGGAATCAACCCGTGAGGTTTAAAAGCTTTATAGAACTATTAAAGAAACAAATATTTGCTCAGGAACCGTAGTCTGTTCGAAGTAGAGCCGCAGAGAAGAGTATCTATCATTGCATCTGCTCATGGTGAGTTAATGCTATAACAGGAAAATTGGGCAGCTTGAGCACCCTGTCCCAAATAGCAATTAGTTGAGTTATATTCATCTTGATAGCCAACTTTAATGCTGGTTAATGATAGTTCAGCATGGTAGACAACTTACACAGTCAAGAACCCTTTCCACTGCCTGGCTGCGATTTTAGTCCGGGTTGAACTATTTTTCATACCTCACAGATGGCAAACTTTTTCGATAAGGTTTTAATGTTTGCAATGAAAGAGTTTGGGGTAAAAAAGTTTTTGTGAAAATTGTTTAAAATTGTTTTGGATTATTTTAGGCATGGTTTTTGTATTAATGTCTCCGAACTTCATACAAAATGAGAACTGTGAATCTTAAGGCGGCATATATATATGTATATGGGACGTTCCACGTCAACCGGTACACTAGCCGGTCCAAAATTCTATGGGACCGATTTTGAAGTCCAAGGTCTCAAAATGATCGTCTGAATGTCCACTATTGAAAGCCGTCTGGCCCATTGAGAAATTCAACATGGCGTCCAAATTATGGCGTCTAAGCTGACTCAAAATTATAGTTTATTTAAAATCTTATGTGCTTCTAAGAAAACCAGGAGCAATGAAAAAAAAGTAATACTGATTCTTTATGTTCTTAGGGTCGCAGATTACGATTTCGGAAGCAGATTTCCAAAATTTTATTTATTTTTTTTTTTATATTTTTTTTTTTTATTTTATATTGCCGTATTGGATCCGCTATTTTGAATTCTTGAAATATGACTCCAGAATCGCAATCAGCGACCCCAAAAACCCTTTTAAAACAGGTTTCAAAAAAATCTAAATATTTTTTTTATTTTTGACCGCCATATTGGATCCGCCATTTTGAATTTAAAAAATCTGACTTCAGATTCGTAATCAGCGACCCCAAAAACCCCTTAGAAATACATTTTAAACAAATCGAAATAAATTAAAATTTTCGGCCGCCATATTGGATCCTGGATCCGCCATTTTGAATTTTGGAAATCTGCTTCCGAAATCGTAATCTGCGACCCTAAGAACATAAAGAATCAGTATTACTTTTTTTTCATTGCTCCTGGTTTTCTTAGGAGCACACAAGATTTTAAATAAACTCTAATTTTCAGTCAGCTTAGACGCCATAATTTGGACGCCATATTGAATTTCTCAATGGGCCAGACGGCTTTCAATAGTGGACATTCAGACGATCATTTTGAGACCTTGGACTTCAAAATCGGTCCCATAGAATTTTGGACCGGCTAGTGTACCGGTTGACGTGGAACGTCCCATATATATATATATATATAATTGCCGCGTACACCCGTTTTGAGTGTATTGTGTATTTGTGGCGTGCGTCTTGATGTTCTTCCACAAATGGAAGGGACTACAGTTTTAAGCCGACTTCGATCGGCAGATATTTTTATGAGGAGTTTTTTCATGGCATAAATACACTCGGAAGCTTGCCATTGCCTGCCGAGAAGCAATCGCTATTAGAAAAATGTTTTTCTTCATTTTGGTGTTTCACCGGTATTTGAACTTATGTTCTCTCTGAATACAGTATGAAAAAAAATGAATGGTAGTATGGAAAAAAAATTCTGCTAAATATATTTGGTAAAATATGTGTCTTCTTATTTTCCATAATCTAACAGAATTAACTTAACTGGGATTGACATATTTTTTGTATGTTGTTCAACAGTGTTATTTAAGCTATTAAGCTATTTCGATCATCTTTAAAGCCGTAAAAAAATATATTTAAGTATGCTCTTCTGCGCCACTGTGCACAATAGCAAAAACATTAATCCCATTCACTTGCATATCGAAGGCGTTTGAATATCCAGCCACCTTCCATCTCCGGTGTGCCGAGAAGGTTTTTATTAAATTTCAGTTTTGCCTATTTTCATATGTGTCTCTGTATAAAAAATTTCGTCAAACTAGAAAGGGTCAAAATATACAAGCATTTGACTTTCAAGCATTTCGCATTAACGAAAATATCGCTTCGCAGATACATGCAGAGTTAGACGCAATTTTATACTATTTGTTAGCTACGCCCACAAAAGTAAGAATTTTGCGCTAAAAAAGAATTGCATATATTTTATTCTAATTGTTACTCTGCACTATAATAATATTGTTCAGCATAATAAATGTGGAGATAATAACCACTTGACTTTCGAGTTCCTTCAAACATCAGAGTGAAAGATTTGCCTGCTGATAATCCGAGCATAAGCAAATGTGCTCAAATATTACTAAAAAACTTGCTGTGAGAACGAAATGTGAAATGAGAAAACAATTGTTTCGCACAATATAAATCCAGTAATGAAATGCTTAAGAACTCATTATTGCATTACTATTTTGAGTCGTTGAGTAACCAATTATGTGCGCATATACGAAATCAAGCAAAGCAGTTGAGAAATATTTCACTTATTACAACAAGATACTTAACAACTTTTGGTATTCTGTAAAAATTGTCTATTGTGTATTCACACATACATATACATATATGTATTATGTAAAAGCGTCTGCTAGTCGCTCATTAAAAGGTTAATCACGCCTTTGCGCTTTGTTTCGGACGGTAGAACGGGAAAACGAAAGTACCGCTACAACGGAGGGTGGTGAAGCATTGTTACTTTCTATCTGCTCAATAGAATTGCGAAAAAAGGCAACTACAAAAAAAGTTAGTAATGTTAGTAATTAGAAGCAAAAGCAACTGTATTTAGTGGCAATAACCTTAGCGTAGTCAACACTAACACCAACCGAAACGGGCATATGCACACACACACCCAGCTTAGGGCTACCAACACAAAAGCAACATCCATCTCCATCACAGCTTAGACGGCTAACGCTTCCGTAGCTATTAGCAAGCGTACATTTGTTTTCTGTGTGTGTATTGGTATAAGTATACTGTATTTGTGTATGTACTACGCACAGCAACAAAAATTATTATCGTTGATTTCTTACCGAATTTTTGGCCATTGTTATTGTCGTTGTTGGTGATGCGTTCGCTCGTCTACCGCTTGTCAAGCAACGCACGCACTCATCCACCACCCGCTGCTGCACCAACTTCTCCTATTTCTTTGCCTCGCCTTGTTTCTATCATTCCATTTTCTTATCACATTCAAATCGCCACTGCGAGAGCAACAAAAAAAAATCAACAACAACAGAAAAAGCTGTCATCGAGAATGCACGTAAGCTCTGCACTCGCCAGCTAAAAGCGGCTAACCTCTCGTGCCCGTACAACTACATACATACGTCTACTCCTTTCACCCCACACCACTCCACTCTACTCGGTAGCAGGCGCGCTGGCACTTTCCTATGCGTGTGCTGTGCTAATGAGTGAAGCGTTGAAACGCGCTTGCACACGCAAGCAACCGCTCCGCTCACTCGCCGGCACTGCTCAGCTTTGTGGTGCTTATGCATGTGTTGGTAAAAAGAAAGCCCAAAAAGTGTCCATAAATACATTTTTGGGGAAAATTTCTCCAAACCGTTGGGACGGCGACGCTTCTGTTCGTTTTGGTCGTCGCTACCGTCGCCGCTGCCAGCGTTAGGCGAAGAGAAATGCGTTAACTACTATGGTTTGGTGAGGCAACCAAAGCACGCACGCACGCATACATACAAACATACATACATACCAAATAATATAAACCAAAACAAATTGTGCAAACAAAATTTCCAAAAAATCGACAAAGTTACTTGGCAAGCAACGTAAAGTGCTATCAGCAGCAGGGGGCATTGCGACAGCAACGCACAATTCGGCAGTCTTGAATATTATACCTATATTTACATACATCCATACATCAACCCAGATGAGGAAGCGTTTGCTGTCGTTTGAGATAGGGAGGAAAGTGTAAAAAATTCATTATGAACTGGAATAAAACGCTCTTACTTGATGCGCAAGCAGAAAAAAGTCTCGATTCGCCAATGATCGTAGGTGGAGAGTCACAGAATGAGATAGGGCTTCTGTGAAAGAGAGAGAGAGAGAGTAGAAATAACAGTGGGAGAAAACCAAATGCAACTTTGTTAAACATTTCTTCAAGTAGGTATAAGACTTTATAGAATTAATAACAAAATATACACTACACAGTTAGCTATAGAAATATGAACTCAAATTTTTGCAAAAGAAAAAAAAATGTCTAAAAAATGTAAGTGCGTACAAACGAATGTCCATAACTGATAATACTCGTAGAATAGATTTCACACAAAATTTATTGAAAAGCTGATTTACTTTGTAGGTTATATCATTAATATTGATAGTTTGGAAATATTATAATCCCCTTATCGGAGAGAGAATAACACCTTCCTTCCAGAATTTCTTGTTATTATTCCAGTATTGCAGTTTCGCATATTTCAGCAACAAATTATATTATATACTCCATTAATAATTTGTACTATCTTCTACTAACTAAATTTGAATAAAGTAATAGAATTTTACCCACGGTACAACGAAGAATGCGCTGGATGCGGCTACAACAGTGGCTTTGCGAGAGAGAGGCAGCAGAAAGCGTAAATAGCTGCCGAAATAGATCCAAAAGCATTCTGCAGTGCGTGCAGCCATTGTACGAGAGCACATTCTCACATACATACCTATATTCATATGGTAATACAAACAAACGCATAAGTGTGGGCTGATAAGTACACACACGCAAACATATCGATACTATTCGTTGAGCGCTTTCACGCGAGTGCGTAAATTTCTCGCTCTCACCATATCTATCAGCGCGTTTTTACGTAGGTATACCTATGCATGTATGTGCATATGTGTGCCTGCTCCCACGGAAAAGGCAGACGCTGTACAAAAGCCACCAGCTACACAAACTACCCATACGACAATCAGCGAACCGCAAGCAATCGAACGAATGCTCGAACGTTTTTAGGCTGAACAGTCTGGCAGCAGCAAGGGGCGTATGGTGTACGCGCAAGACACCGCAATCGTCAACGTCAACATAGTAAAAGTCTAAAATCGACAAAAATTTAATTTTCGGCGGTCATTCACCCGAAAGACGAGCGTGCGCACACACACACATCCATAAAAAACAATGTGTGTGTGTGCGTAGCTTTATAAGTTTGCTTCAATTGTAGGTGCCGTCGTCGACGCTGCTCGAGCTCTGCGATGTGTGCGCCTAGAAGCCAACAGTCAGCCAACCAGCTGGCTAGTCCAGCTGTGCTATAGTCGCTTTTGTGTTCGTTCGCTCATATTTTGGTAGGGTTCGTCTTTTATGTCCACGAAATTTACAGTTATACGGCGTCTGCGCTGACTGAGCGACGCAAAGCATCGCTGATCGAACAGCTGGCAAACGCATAGCTTTTTTCATATCGAATATATGCATTGTATTTATATGTATGTATGTGTACATACACGCATAGACTGGACGGTTGTTAGAACAAAAATGGGCTCAAGACGTTGAAGGCGGGAGAAGTAGCGACTGCCGCACGTTCTCTAGTGACGCGCCGCCAGGCCACTAACCCATAACTGCAAATAAAACGAAAAGTATCAAATTGACTTTTATTTGACAGCCTAGTGGCTGAAATAGAAATTTAGCGGCCGTTCGATTCCTTAGGGAGGGCGCATCAACAATAATTACAAGCATATGTATATATGTATGTACATACATGAATACATATCGGTTACTCTTCTATGCTTTCTTTTGCCTTTGAGTTAATTCAAAAAGATTTTACCACCTCTCATTTTCAATTGGCAACAACGGTATTTTTGTCTACCTGCTCCACCTCACGTCTAAGCGCTAGCCACAGTTCCAGCTTGAGTGCTTGATACGTGGCTGAGGTTGGGTAAGGTTGACGTAGTTGTGAAATCGTTGGAGTTGTGATGACGTTGTATACGCAACAATCGAGCGAACGATGTAAATGCCCGCTGGGCCACTAATCAACGACTTCACGTATTACATCAGCAGTGTGATGAGCGCGCGGTCGCGCCAATCGTGGAGGAAGGCATTCATTGTTCACACGTTTTAAGCGCCTTCCCTTACTCACTTCAACCGTAGATTAATTCGCTTATATTTATATGCACATAATAGCATTTGAATTAGGTTCTTAACTCCATTGTTCGCACACAGGATGGGGTTAGGAAATTAGTAGGATTAGGCGCTGGGAGAAACTATGGAACATTATGAAAAAAAACCCACACACATGCAAAAAAAAAACTAGCCATTAAGACTGTTAGGAGTCGACACGAGAAAGCTTGTGGACAAATATATCTATATAAATATGTATGTATGTAAAAGTATATAATTGCTCATCGAAATATGTGTACGAAATATATTTGCATATGCACATATGTACATACTTACGTACTTGTATCGCATATACAAATATTGAAAATATTTATTTTTATTTCACTTTTGCAGTATGAGTAATTTGCTTAAGTTCATTGTACTCGCCGAGCAGTGGAAATAGTTGTAAAAATATATTCCGTGTGTTTGTAAATGTCGATTCGTTTTTATTTTATTGATTTATGGACGATTTATTGAATGCTGTGCTTAGGCATTACTAATCAAAAAACGATTTTTCAATAAATATATGCATACGCTTACGCTTATCCACAAAGGTTTGTTACTTTAATAATGTCGTATAGGCAGTTGTTGCTTTTTGCGCAGTCAGAGTGTACAGATCAAATATTACTAATCTAGGTATTGTCGTTGGTCAATGCCCTTTTCGATTACTTGTTAAGTGTACACAATGGAATAGACGCATAAATGTATATATGTACATATGTAAGTATAGATGTGTGCAGGCTTACATCTGCTTTTTTCTAAACTTTTCTAAGAAGTTGAGATTCTTAATCTGGTGTAATTTTTAAATCCAGTGGATGTAAATTTGTAATTTTGTAATTCATGCATATACATACGACAATTTATTTTGACAGCGAGGCTGCAATCAAACACCTGGTTTGCTGATGATGAATTAGTCGGGGAATGCCTGACTTTTCTTTGGCCACCTCTTAATCCACCCGTCGAAAAAGCCCATGCCTTTATGTGATTATACATAAATTTCGACAATTTAATTCTTGTAACTTAATTTTAACTATTTTTTTTATTAAAAGTATAGCTCATTCTTTAACAAAGCCATGTGAGTCAAAATTTAAAATTTTTAATTTGGAAAATGGTAAAACCTTCAACAGAATTTACAATATTTTAATCAGTATTTTTATAAAACTTTTAAATACACAGTTTAATAGCCAAACCAAAAAGTTTAGTGAAGTTTAAGTTTAAAGTTTAAGGGGGAACACCACTGAGAACGCGTGAAAATTAAGCGATTTTCAGGATTTTTTTTTATAAGTAGGGATCGGACGAATTATAATTTATTTACCATGTATTCAACTATGCTGACACAAATTTTTATTAAAAAATATTAAAAATTACAATTGTTATTAATATTAATGCAGTGACGTCATAAAAAATTGATGCACCCTGGTCGTCACGATATAGCTGTGAAAAATCATCTGAAAGCAAAAAACCAAAAAAATGCTTAATCTATACATCAATGGCTATCGTCGTACGTGGCGGTTTTTTTTATTATTTTTTTTTTAAGAAAATGGTGCAGGTTTGAAAAATGAGTTTGTGTTTTTACCCTTTTTCTTTGTTTTCGAAAGGCTTGAAAAAAATATTAACTTTTAGAATTTTTAAAAACGGCTATGTTCGAGTGTAGCCAATACATGTACAAAAATTAAAAAAAAAAAAATTAAAATTAAATTCATAAGTCTTGTAACTCGCTACCTGCACTTATTGTACTGGGTATAACTTCGTCAATTTTCAAGATTTTAAGTTAACTTTTTTTTACATATTTTTGAGTATATGATTTTTTTTTTTTAAATCACAGTTGTGTTTCCCCTTAAGGAGCCTCACCAATTGCGTTGATTTTTAAGAGTTTTTTTCGTGAACGGCATTGTATGTTTTTCGAAATAAAAAACAGGTTTTATGTGGAAGCCAGATCTACACGGTAAGCAAAAAACAGTTCAAACCAACGCGATTTTTGAGGTAAATCAAACTTCCAATTTGTTGCACTAAAATTTAATGGACAATAAAACTGAATACTCAAAGTATGTACAAAAATTTTGTTCATAAAAATGTGTTAAATAAACAAATTGAACAAATTAAATAATTAAATATAAATAATCATTCTTCTGTACTAAGGTATTCTGAATCATAAGAACTAGTTCACGTGACATCAGAGAGGTTCGAAGTCATGCTTAGCTTAATTATTTTGTAGTTTATTCTGGAAAATAGTCCATTTTGGGTTCATCTCGAGCGAGTAGTTAAGGGAAAAATTTAATTAATTCTTTTCTATATTCTATGCTACATATTTTATTGAAATTTCTAAAGAAGGACAAGGGTCAGATATAGGGAAATGCGATGTATCTAAGGCGTTCGAAATACCAGAATCAAGTCTAAATTTTCAAAATCAGAAAGAAAGAAATAATTAAAAAAAATAAATGGTAAATGAAGTTGCGTCTGACTTCTTCTCATATATATGTGTAGATTATGCAACACTGTATTTAAATATTTCCATCGTGTGTTTGTATGCATAATATTTGCAAACTTTAATCTTGCATGATTTGTCTTCCATTAATGATGAGAATTACCCCTCAAGTTTCAAATAAATATGTGTGTGTGTGTGTACAACTGTGATGTCTTCACTTTAATGCATAGTACAGGCAAGTGCGAAAAAGTTAAAAGTGCAAAAAATCTTAGTTATTGCAAAACTTCGCACGCAATGCATACAAAAGAGAATTACATTTATACATTCACAAGCACATACATATATGTACATACACACATACATAAAAGCATCAGCATACATGGCAGTGTACTCTAAAAAAATATGTATGCTTGTACTTGTTAAAAGCAACTATTTGCTTACACACTTTTTGTCTTCATTCCTTATCTTTTTTCCATGCACATTTTATTTGTTTATTTATTTTACTTATAGACTTATTTGCTCGTACCATATCCGCACCGAGACGCCTCGGAT
The DNA here is from genome assembly GCA_037575425.1 of Anastrepha fraterculus. Lineage (NCBI taxonomy): Eukaryota > Metazoa > Arthropoda > Insecta > Diptera > Tephritidae > Anastrepha > Anastrepha fraterculus. The sequence continues at coordinate 116,866 of JAYXIM010027136.1, forward strand.
ATTTCTGGCAATCATCCATCATCTATCTAACATTATTTTAAAAAACTACAAGTGCGAGCCGCATGAAAAACGCATCGCAATGCATGCACTCACATAAACATACACACACGTATTATGCATAGTACATACATGTGTAGGTGTGTAGGCATGAGCGAGTACGCAAAATAATTGAGCACATTTGCAAAAGCTTGCACACAGACAAAGTGCTCATACGCCCTGGTGGTCGATCACATCTACATACCTACATACACATGCCATATAGGCATACACGAACACAAACACCAAGTAAAGACCAGGCATCGTGTATTTAGCTGACATAGTTGTTTGTATTTTATGTTTTCCGCCTCCGCCATGTTAACCTCTTATAGAAAAGAGAATCGGAATTTCTACGTTTATGCCTATGCATTCAAATTGCTTGAAACTGGACTCATTCATTGATTCTGACTTCTGAAAATTAAAAATAACATAGTATTCGCAATAAAATATTCATGGAAAAAGATTACGTAGAAATTATCATATTTCGTGATAGACTAAAAGGTGCTACCAAACTTCTCACGGACTTAACTTTGAGCGCTGGCCGTTACCGTCAGTTATAGTAATAAATAAATATTAAATATGAATCAAAAATTACTTACTGCTTTAGGATACATTTGTGTTCATCAAAAATATTGATTTGTTTTAAGTGATATATTACAAAAAATGTAGTACAACAGAAAATGCGGTAATTCTCCTTAGTTAAGCATCAAACACTTTTTGGGTGCTTGGTCGAGCTTCTCTTCCTATTTATAGTGTGCGTCTTCATGTTTTGCACAAATGCAGGGACCTACAGTTTTACGCCGCCTCCGAATGGCAGGCATATCAGTACTACCATAGCTGAGTTAACAGGGTTGGAAAAAGCTTCTGCCACTCGTATTCAAAAGAATACAACTACTTGTTGTTCAATACCATCGACAGTTTTCAATAGCGTTTGGTTAGTATCCCTAGCTTTGTGGCTGCTACTATGCATCGGTATATTCTATTAGGTACTATAATAGTGTCCAACGTCAATATACAAGTATCGAAATCAATTCAGAAATTTTCATATTTTTATATTATAGTTTAATGCATATAGCAGTCTTATTTAAGCCTTAGCAGTGATCAGCGATTCTCTATAATTATATCAGAAAACTATTTACCAGCTCCTAATAATACATATGGAGCTAGAAATGGGTGTAACTGCGATTGAATTTTATTTTTTTGCCCACAAATGATGATGAGAAAATGCAAGCTTGAGTATGCAGCATTATAAATTAATACAATACAGTGCAATATTTTGACTTGACTCAAGACCAAAAAATTGTCTGATATTTTTGTAATTTGTCTATAATATAGTTTCTGTTTTTAGTAAACCGTTACGATTCTCAATTCAATTTTTGCTTTCAAGGATAATGATTAATTCTAGATTTATATTATAACTATTTTTTATTTATTTATTTTTGTTTTTCAGTTTGTCTACAATTTTTTGTTTTTGTTTTAGTAAATTGTTAATTTCTTCAACTAAATTTACGGCAATGAATAATTCAAGGTTTTTATTATTATTTTTTATTTATTTTATTTTTTTGTTTGTTATGATAACTTCTTGCATTTTGCTCCGTGTTAAAGGTTCATCACAATTTTTTTTATTAATTTAGTTTTTGCTCACAAATAATAGTAATGAAGCAATTCCAGCAGTAGTTGGGAAGGCAAAGCGAAGGCAGATCCTCCTCTTTTGAGTTGTATCCAGAAAAACCCCATAAAACTAAAAGCTTTGCCTCAAGCTCATTAAATTATTCTGCCTCTAGTAATTTAAGTTCCAAAATCTCTACATTTACTATATAAAAACGTAAACAATTTCTTTGAAAACCCACCGGTGGAAGTCTATAGCCCATAGATAGTTTGTGTGTAACACTAGTTTTAGCTGGGTTTTGCCACCTGCTTGTATTACAAAAAAAAGTAAATTCTTAGAAAATAGACATAAGTATTAGCGCTTGAGTATCAACATAAGAGAAAAACAATATTTCAAATACAATTTATTTAAAGCGTTCTGAACTGAATTTCATTGCGGGAATGCCAATTTATCACACATTTCAGTTGAATATTAAGATATACGTAGACATTAAATGAACAGAACTTAAAAAATTTTAATAAATAAGAAATAATTTAATAATTACGAAATTGATTACAAAAATGTATAATAAATGTCCGAAAACATATACACATATTTTAACTTAAAGGGCAAGATAGCTTTAATCCAACAATATTTTTTAAAGGCGTTGCCATCAAATTTTAAATAAAAACTCACATTTATAATAAAATAAATTTAGAGGCTAGGATATGGGTATAAAACTAAATGTGTTCAAAATAATGCACAAAGCGTTAATTAAAATATTTTTTTTGTGGCGTTGCCATTTAACTCTTAAGGGGACAGATACCTGTAAACGGCCATAGTATCCCTGATTTTCATTAAAATTATATAAAATGAAGAAGTCAATAATTTTTTCAAAATTGGCATACACTTCATTTATACATTAAAATAATATAATATTGTTTTATTTTAATCATTTAAAATGGCGGATGTACACTCAATTCTTCCAGCAAGGTCACAGCGGGGTTTCTCAATCGGCGGTCATTGTACATCGGCGTAAGTGACCTAAATACAAAAAACCTAAAATTTGTTTGTTTATTAATGTCATGATTTCTATATGAATTAAAAAAAAATGGAAAAAAAGTTCGCGGAATAAAATGTTAAAAAAAATGGATTTTGGGGCGAATTTTCCTACTATTTTTGCTTCGAAAAAATTATTTTTTCGAAAAACTTTCGAAATTGTAAGTTCACATAGAAAGTAATATGTATCATAGAAAAGTTCTGGGCAAAATTTCAGGGAGATCGTTCAATAACTTTTCGATTTATCGTAGACGCCAATTCGAAAAATATAGTTTTGAGGAAAATGCGTCTAAAGTTTGAATTCATAACTATACCTCTCCCAGCGCTCGAACGCAAAGAATAGAGTCGTGTTGTAGTCGGTTGATGATCTATAATATAAGAAATACTTAAATTTACGTTCTAAAATTTTTTTGATATATTCTTAAAGGATTATATTAACATTTTATGAAAAAACAAAAAAAATCGAAATTTTACAGGTATCTGTCCCCTTTAAGGCGCATATAGTTAATAGTGCAGATACATAGATTCAGAACTAGAACGTTATGGTTGAGAACATTTCAACTAAAAAATATTTTCTAAATGTCGCCGACATTTGATAGTATATACCAATAATTATAGATTGCTATTGATTTTTCTTTCAAAGTTTCAGACCGCCAACCTCAGCATAAACGAATTTTCAGAGTTACAAAGGAAAGTCTTTGTTGCAAAATAGGAATATAATCGCTCTGAAAAGATTAGCTCACGCGTCCGGTTGACAGACTAATTTTGAATGAGAGATTGAATGCATTTTTGTTTTGCTAGTAGTTAGCGATGAATTTTTGGAAAACACGAATAGAACTCGATAAATTAACATTCAAAAGTTAGAGTGCTTTTTGTTTTTTTGTTAATATTTGTCTAAGTGTACCCTAAGCTAGGGCTGCCATTTAACCTAACCTAGAGTGCTTTTTCCAGCACTTTGTGTAATAGTTTTTCTAATTTTTTCTAACTACTTTCAGTCCTTGAAGTCGTTTATTGCTTTGCCAACTTATGCCTTAACAGTTTAAATATTGAATTCAAATCCAGCAATGAAGTGATGCACAGGAAAAAAGCACTAAGTCCACTTAAGTATTTTTTCTTGTTCTAAATGTTCACAGATATAAAAATAAATGTATATTTCATTGCGATTGCAGCGAAAACTTTAAAGTACAAATGAGAATATGAAATCCTATTAAAGTGCCAGAAAAGAAATTTCTGGCTATGTTTTCTTTATATGCATATACACATTTATTTGCATATGTACATATACATGTATGTATTTATATACTCTTATGTGTATATGAAACTATCTTTTTCTTTTTTTTCATTTTTTTTTTCTATTTGTTCTTCTTTCATACCATAATCTAACATCATTTTTTTCGCAGCGACAAACAGTAATTTTTAAAACGCATCGCATCTGCGTATCTTATCTGCGCGAATAACTCGATTGCCTAGCTTTGTGATCATTTGCTCGCCTGGGCGGTGGGTCGGTTGGTCGATCGGTCGCTGGGTCGCTTAAATAGCTGCTCGCACACTTTGCGCTCAATAGTTTTGCGTGAATTCGCATACGTGTTTGTGTTTGCCGCTGTGCCTATATGTGTAGAGTATGCTGATGCGCGGCCCACTGCCCCACCGCCCTATCAACCGACACCACACAATACATCGCATCCCATTGCATTGCACCGCATTGCTGTGCCGCTTCATTATTTGCGTCTGTGTCTGCTGCTTCGTTTTTTGCTTTGTGTCTATGTTTGCTTTTCTGTATGCGCGCGCCATCGGTACACTACCACCGTTGAGGCCTTTTTGTATGTGTACAACACAACTATGCACGAGTGTAATATGTGTTTGTTGTCGCGTCTGTATTTGTGTTGCATTTTCTGTTGTGTTCGCCAATTCGCCGATTCGGCTGCGTGCAACTGTGTCATCGGGCCACCGCCCGCCACCCACTAACCCCTCCGCCGTGCATTAACAATGCAAACGGTGCCCTGCCTGCCTGCTTACCAGGCGATAAGTGCGAATGAATGCAATTGTTTGTGAGTGTACATATACGTGGTTGAGCGCTTGCGTGTGTGTGTGTGTGCGTGTATGTGCGGGTATGCGAATTGGTTTTAGTTAGTATATTTATTCGAATGCCTGCATGAGATGGTGTTTTTGTTGTTGCGATTGGTATTGGTGTTGGTGTTAGTTTTGGTGTTGGTGTGCGCGCATGCAACTATGAGGCACCGAGTTTAGAGCCAACAAATGAAAATAAGTGGGACAAAGTTGAACACACCAGCCAAGGACGGATATTAGTTAGAAGAAAAACACAAAGCAAAAACAAAACGGCGAAAAAGGAACAAAACATTACAAAAATACAAAAACAAAAATAAAAACGAGACAGTGGGGAAAAACTCTGTTTTTCCATGACGATGGTATTGTTGTTGTTGATGTTGATGTTATTGGTGTATGCAGTTAATCTAATGGTTATATTGTTGCTGTTACTGTTCGTGTTGTTATTGTTTTTGGCTGACTGAATGACGGAGTGGCTGGCTGAGTGACTGCAACTGCAATAAGGCATGGCAGCAATTGTCCGTCCGGTTTGCCGCCAGCCAGCGTTGTTGCTTTTGTAATTTTTTTGTTGCTGATGTTTTTTGAATTTGTTGGCTTTTGTTGGTGCGTTCTTTTTGTTTCTATTTTTGTTATGATTACTGAACGCCTTTTTTGTTTTTGTTTTTCGGTTGCGTTTTTTGTTGTTGCCAAGTATTTGCCGCCGATGTTGTTTTTGCTAAGTATAGGCATTTGTATGTATTTGCAGCAATGCACTTCCAGCGCGCATTAATGGCCGTTGTTGTACGTTTTGCGCATATGGTTGCTATTGTTGTTGCATTTTTTTCTCTACTTTGTTTTTGGTTTTGTTGTTGTTACTTAAGTTATCGGCATTGCTGTACTGGGATGCATATCGACAACAACAACAACAACAACAACACTTGAAACCACCACAATAACCGCTTTAGTGACTTTATTGGCTTTGCTGGTTATGTGTCCGGCCGTCCGTCCGTCCGTCCGTCCATCTGCCTGCTTGTCTGTCTGACAGCTCGCATTCAATTCGTAAGTTTACATATACGTATACTTATACGTGCATATGCGCTAGTGTGTGTGTGTTTCGAAGTTATTCTGAATGTTTTGAGGATTTTTTGCTTCAATCCTCCAAATGTAAACCAGTTTTCGGCTTATTCGTTCGTGTGTTCTTTTTTGTTGTTATTATTTTTCATGTTTTCTACATTTTTATCCGCCCATTCGTGTGTCAGTCATTTTTGCATTAAAGCTGTTAAAGTTCTTAACTTTATTGGACATTCGCTGCCCCGTTGCTCTTCTTGTGCTCAGTCTTCTAGCGTTTCTTGGTGTTGATATTTTTTTTCTTTTGTTGCTCATTATTGTTGTTGCTTTTACTACTTTGCTTCAATTGTTAGTGCGATTCTCCATTCCATTTTGCTCTGTATTCTCACAGCTCAGAAATTGTTTTTTGTGTTTTTTTTTTGTTATATGCTTTGTTTTGTTATTATTGTTTTTCGTTGCAACAATGCGTAACCGCTTGCGGGCATGTTGCAACACTCAGCCCCAAGGCTTTGTCTAAAGTTTTATTCTTAACCAAAAACCGACAAGAACCATAATAATAAAAAACAACAACAACACAACCAACAAACAATTCAATAGTAGAAAACAAACCAAACCAGATTTGTTACAAACACCGAAACCAAAACCGATTGTGAAGTATTTGAAAAACAACCAAAACATATGACAGAAAAAAGAAACTTCAAGCATTCCGTCAGGGCTATAATTTTCATTTTAGGCGATTATCTTTTGGTGATATGTATCTTCACTTGGGTTTCACAATCATATCTATGTTATAAATTTGATTTCTATAACTCGAAGAACTTCTGAAATCGCTGCAAAAATGTTAAGCGAAGGTTAATCAATTCAACACAAATTTGCAGAATTAGAAAATGTTGATTTCATTGTGGTTTTCTGATTTTTAATTACAATTTGATGGTGATTTTATAATAGTTTTTATTGTTAATCGACGAAATCTACTTATGGCCAAGGATATACATGCGTTCTATTCGATGTTTGAAAAGCCAAATAAAAATTAAGCCCATTATTGTGATTTTTTAGTAAACCGACTAAAAATAACATTTTAGTCTAGATATGCATGTAATTTGTATCTCAGATTTAATTGCCTTCTTGAACGCGAAAATCAAGACAGTAAGTGGACGGCGGATCCAGATATCAAACAGCAGCAGAGTCTTCCTATCGGGTACTCTTAATATAGAGAAGTGAGCTCGCATGCTGAAAATGCCGTCACTTCTTTTGAAAGTCAAACGCCGGCATTGAAAGAAATGGGAGACGAAGTACTGAAACCAGCTAGAATTGTAAAAAAATGTTATGTGTTGATGGCATACATAACTTTTTCACCTAAACGCCATAGCCATACTCTTCTGGACTCTGAGATATAGCAATGTTGGTATATGTGAACGACAAGATGACCAGGTGGATAACTCTATGCAACCAGCGTTTTACGATCTGCTGAGAAGAAGTAACAAATGACGTCACCAGATCGTGAGGTTCGAAGATTGGTATTGCAAAGGTTAAACAATAAAAGGACTAATGCACTTTTCAGAATAAATATCTAAGGGCTCTTAGCGAAGTCATTGATACCCCAACGATGGCATATACTAAGAATGTAAATTTTTTCGATTTTAAAGATCCCGAGATTTAGATACTCATTATTTTGCAACAACTGCACTCTAAACAAATTTTATCAATAGTGTTTGAGAAGACTCCCTATCATATAATAAATAACAAGGTTGTAAATAAACTTTTTTTTTAGTGAAAATTCGTTCATTGGCAATAAAACAAGCTCTACGCAAAAAAATTTAATAGGTGTTCAAATAAATTTTGTGTATTAGATTTTAATACGTAGTCAGTTATGTTAGAGTAAAGAATCAAGTAAGTCAGTGGAACTTTTTAACATAAAAGTATTCATATTGCTTTGATATTAAAAAACAAAAAGAAAGAGTTCAAACATATCCAAATTGGCTAAAAAGTAGCTTTTATAGCAATCTTCCTTGGCAGGAAAAGTTTCAATTTGGTAGGATAACTGAATCGGATTTTTTATCTGTCATGGATACCGACTGACATTGGGGAGGATGGGATATTCTGCAATTTGTGAAATTTGTGCTGCCATTTATTCTAGACTCTCTAATACATATTATTACTCACTGCTTCACAACTTCCAACAGAGTGGCATAAGGCTGCCATCTTTCCTGTAGTCGAAAGGAGTCCTAGTGATTATAAGCGTGTAAGCATTTTACCAGCCTTTCCAAAGGTATGTGAGGCACTGATGGCAAGGCACAATGGTTACATATCCCTTCATTGTATTGTGGATTTCTCTAAGGCATTTTCTTCAGCAAATCTTTACCTTTGTTGCAAAGAGCTTAAACACTTTCTTGTTTTAATATTTCCGATAGCTCTGTCAAGCTTTTGGGCAGCTACCTTATAGGAGGAACTAAGTTAGTTTTAACATAAATTTACTGCTATTGTTTTCTAAATTTTTAGGTTTAAGTTTACTTTATATAAATAATAACTGAATCTGTATTTTGCAACATCCAACCAGTTGATGTATTACAAAAGACTAGTGCATACCAACAAGCTCCTTCTGCAGTAGCTATTAAACGGCATGCAAGTTTAAATCAATTCGTCGCCATCTCTTGTGTCTCTCTCTAGACCTGCTCAAACATTTGGGATATCGCTTTTTTCTTAATCAGTTAGAGAAAACGGATTTAGAACTTTATTTTTTTCTGAGATAGAAAGTGGTTTAAAAACACAATATTTGTCTTGAATATTTTATGGATTCTGATTAGAGAGCTGTACCTCCACCTAGCACTCGCAAAGGATATACGCAATCGACAAAAATGTCTCGCGTGATAGTTTCTTCAGACACGCCTTCCAAATTGGAAAACTCAACGCCAATCGGAAGCAATAACCGGAACCAAAACCTTTCATTTGTTTTTACTAGCTGCTATCACCATCAGCGGTTGTGGCATCGAAATCTTCGGACTGGGCAGCATAATGTAGCCAGCTTTGTCCCTGAAACTTAATATATGGATAGTGCAAAGTTTTGATTGCTTATTTACATATTTTTATTAAAAAATATATAATTTGTGCACAAAAGAATCATATAATTATAACTACAATTTTCAAACTTTGGAAAATTTAAAAGAATTCAAAAAATTTCCATAAAGCTTGAAAGCATTTTAGTCCGATTTTTTTTTTGTAATTCTGAGTGTGAAGTTTTATAGCGCTTTAAGTTTTGATATGACAAAATACAAGTTAGAAGTGGCTTAAAAATTGCATTGATTTTTGGCAATGTTTTTATGCGGCGGCCTTGCGCATTTTTTCATACAAAAATCTCGAGCATTCGTTATATGGAAGAAAATGCATAACAGCGTTAACGAAAAAAAAAACAAAAAAGTATTAAAAATCAAGAAGAACTTCGAGCAATTTTAAACTGGTCCCTAAATTTAATTGGCTGTAAAACTGCTACCCAGAACTTTTCTAAAAATTCTGACAAAAATGCATGAAACTTTGCAATATGTCGCGCTCCTTATACTATGAACAAAGTTGTATGTATCATTAATTAGTTCACCGAGAAAAAACATTTTTCCGACACTTCACTAGTGATTTTTGTTCATCCGCCCATTCTGCATGCCAATGTCCTCCTCAGAAGCCAAGGGATGTGTACGGATCTTTTGTTGTTGTGATCTCTTGTTGTTGATGATATTTCTCAATGCTCGACCAATTCGTTCTCTTTGCTAAATCTCGATACTCGTGGTGTTCTGGTATGAGTCAGGATGAGCTGCGGTTGCATTTCGCGCAAAAATAAAAAGAAAACGAAACTTGGATGTTATCAGTGCAAAAATGTATGAAGTTCTAAGGTGGCCGGCTTGGTTACTATACCGCAACCCCATAGAAAGTATATGCCCGATTCTGCGATATCAATGAATGCCAAAGACTAGCAATTCAAATGCATAGCATATTGAAAGTCCCAAATAAGTGAAAGCTCCCAAGGAATTAACAGAAAAGCAGGTGAACCTCATTCAGGTTTATGAACTTGCTAAAAATTGGTCAACATTACTCCAACTGATTTTTAACATAATTTTTAAACTAATTATTGTGAATATTTATACATTACTTTTTATGTGTTGGTTAACTGTGAAACAACTAAAAACTTACCTTTTTAACTGAACAAAAATTAAGTGACGCAGGTCGTAGCAGTGAATCCGGGTTGAAAGCCCATTTTGGTGATGAAAAAAGGTTTTTCAAATGATGATCGACCATCGGCTGGCAATTGGGAACTTCAGAATGTTCTTCGGTTTTAAAAACAGCTTCACATAAAAACCGAACCGAAATCGGCATAAAACTGTGACTGAAATGGAAACAGCATCAAAAAGCACAACACAAATTGGAGTAGAAGCTTGGTCAGATATCTAATAACCCCTCTATTGCTGTAACCGCCAATAATATACTATATATAATAATACATAAATTAACTAAAAATATATTTACCTACCTCTTGCGTTATATGTGGAATTTTTCTAATTTGAAAACAGGATTCATACGATTTTTGTTAGGCAATGAACTATACTTTTGTAAAAACAGGAATGAACATTAAAAAAATAAGAAAAATTGTCAAAATGTTGATATGTTTTCGTTTTGTCAAATCTTAAAATTTTATTTAAATTGTTGAAAAATTTATTTAGAGAAAATATATGTATGAGAATCTGTGAAACAACATCGAGAGGCACGCCACAAATAGGAGGAGGAGCTCGGCCACACACCTAGCTGAAGTGTGCGCACCAATTATTTATTTATTTTTGTGAGATTTTGTGTGAAATTTTATTAAGCAACCTACAAAAAAATTCTTCATAACATTTGTTTTGTTTTAATTTACATATGCATTAAAGCAACAAAATATCATCTGAAAATCAGTTGTTTACGTGCCGGTAGTGTAAAAAAGTTTCTACAGGCTTCAGGAACAAAAGAAAGACAAGAATATCGAAAAAATATTTTTTAGTAGTTCTGATATTTCCAAATCTAATAAAAATACGTTTTCAGAACTTGGAGGAAAAAACAACAACAAAAGATATTATTTAAAATTTGTATTTTTTAATCAAATTTGGATATTAAAAAATATATTATTGAATTTTATTCCTTTCCTCACCATCTTATTAACCAAACTTTTTCTAGGACCAATAGGTTTTGAGATAAAAATTCCTGAAAAATGGATGACTCAAAATTTTGATTAGCATATAACTTACAAAAAAAAATTTAATTTTACAAAACCGTTTAGCTCACAAGAAATTAAAATGAATTATAGTATTTCGGAATTAAAAAACTTCAATTTGGAAATGCCCAACTGATGTTTTGTTTTTGTTTTTATTATATTATCAAATAAAGTTCAAAATGATATTAAAGTAGTTGTAAAAAAAATTAATTACAATTTTCAATCTCGTAGCTATATTTCGATGAAGGTGTCGTAGTATCTGCAAAAGTCAGAGAGCTAACATGGCTGCTAATGTCTTTAAGCGAAACGGCTTTATTTTTTGTATCATGAGGTAGAGCACCTACATTGTAGGTACTTTGGTTAAAGAAATTTTGTAATAGTTGATTGCTAAGTATTCAATATTTCTCTCGATATTTTTGGTATGTTGAAAAGCTACAAAGTGAGCCAGATTTTTACGCCTCATAGTACAATGTCATGGGCTCACTTATTTCGTCATAAGATTCTTTGTCTGAATCACTTATGTCCATAATATCGTTTTATTCCTTAAATTGAGTTCCCTCAAATTGTCTTCCTTCGCCGTTTCAGGTGCTTCCTGAAATTTGCACAAATTGCCAGTGGAATATCATCTTCGAGAGCAAATTTGAGACTCTCATCAATTTCTGAGAGCCCTGCTTTACGGAAGCAGTTTTTGGGTTGTTGTTGTTTCTACTTTATTGTAATTGTTTTAATGGAATACACAGTTGTCAGTGTAAATTCTAAGTAAGCTTCTTTAAAAAAATATCTTATTTTGTGTTGCACTTTGATCAATGAATTGACTTAGTCTCTTTTTGTGTGGATGATAAAAAATAACAAGAATATTTTTTTCTTTCTGGGCCTTCATTCTTCTTGCTTGATTGTGTTCTTTTTTAATTTTGTAGAGAGACTTTATTTGTAATGAATCTAACAGCTAACAGCTTCAGGGCGGTCCGTAATGAGGAGTTCTACTGGTTGGAATATAATGATTAGAAGGCGGGTTTTGTCTAGAATTGTCTAACAATAACACAGATACCATTAACACCGAATTGACTGACAACTATTTAGTAGTACGCAGAGCAATCAGGAATATAATTTAGGTTTTTAACGCACACATAAGTATACTTGTGTGTATATACATGCAATCGCACATACATATGTATGCACAGACTTTACTTGAAAATGTGAATTCTATGAAACATTCAGCGGCTTTAAAAGCGTCAAATCAGCTGCACATCTGGAACCGTCTTTGGGTCGGAAAACACACTGAAGCATTGGGCCTACCACTACATACATACACACATACATATCTACTAATGCTAATGTGCTTATAAAACACATATGCAAACAGACACATTTGTACATACATACGTCTGCATTAACATGTGTCTATCACAAATGTACTTATGAGTAAATATGAGATACTGTGTTTTGGAGTTAGAATTAAGGAGTTCGCCACAGCTAAACCGAACCAGACAAAACCAGACAGCAAAGCTCAACACCAAAATAGTTGATGAAACACTACATACATCCATACATAAGTATTTGAATCGAAAAACACAAGCGCACTATAACGACGACAGCGAATAGAAACTAAATAGAAATTTAATAAAATAGTGTAGAATAGAACAGAGTAGAGCACAATGAAGCAGAATACTTAGAATTGTCGCCTGCAATTGTTTGGCTGAGTTGAGCGCGCTAATGCTATGCGAGAGCAAAAGTAAATTGAGTAAGAGCAAGTAAGAGTACGGTGCTGATATGTGTGACATGTGACGCTGGCAGTGTTCTCGCAGACTCTGCCGTTGGCGCTTACGCCAACGTTCACAAACACACTAGTCTCCAATACATATATATGTACAAATATGTCCACTGTAGAAGAGTTATGTGCGCTTTGAGGCGGAGTTGTTCGCCGTTGACGCCTGCAACGACGTCGACGCCGCTTAAAATGATGTAGTAGAATCCGCTAATGGCTAGCAAGCCAGAGGATATGTGTGTGTGCGTCTTGTTTATTTTGCTGCCGCCTGCATGCAACTATACTCTCTGTGTGTGTGTGTGTATGACTGGTTGTACTTATGCGCCAGCGACGTGCTAACTGCAAAGTGTTTTCTGCAGTGCAATGACCCCACATCGCGTTGACCCACTTACGAAGCTGCTTTGCGAATACGAATGCGAACCGAAGCTGACGAGGCAAACGAATCATTGGCGCTGGTGGCTCGCTGGTTGACTGGCTGCTTGGTTGCTTGGTTGCTTGTTTGGTTGTTGGCGAGCGGGCTGATTGTGCGGCACGACGCAGTACGGCCGTTCGTGCGGCTGACTGGTTGCTTCTTATTATTGCTGCTGTTGTTTTTCTTTTTGCTGCGACTAGCATTCGGTACTGTTTTGTGGCTTTTTGTGCTGCAGTCGTTGTTATTATCGTTGCTGCTGCTACTGCTACTGCTGCTGGTGCTGGTGCTTATGCCGTGTCGCTTGTGCAATATTCGCCCCTCTCACCGCCCCTACGTCGCTCGCATTGTAGCTACTCATTTGTCTTCGCTATTGAGTTGGTGTATTTGTGTTTGCAGTTGTTGCCATTGTTTTTGGTTTTTCTCTTGTGTGTTTTACGTCGTCGGATTTCGCATTCGCACACTGCATTGCACCGGCCCACAGACCCGCTTTATCCTCATAATGCAACAAAAACAACACAACAAACATACTACAAACTGACATGTAAGACATCAAAAGAACAACAATGCGCTGTGGCATGCATTCGTTGCACCTTCCAAGCGACGTCGCATCGTTTGCGTGCCATTGCGTGCGTATGTGTATGCAGGTGAAGATATGCATGTGTGCGAGTGTGCGTGCGAGCGTATGAGTGTGTGTTATTTTTGTTGTTTACATTGCTTTTTATTGCTCGTTGTAGTCGCATACAAATTTGTGTTGGAAAATTCTGTTATTGGAATGCAGTTGCAACAACAATAACGAAGGCAACAACTTTTTGGCCTGCTGTTCGCTGCCAAAATAATACGCAAAAATAATAACGATAACAATAAAGCGAAAACAAATACTCAAAACAAATAATTTTTTTACAATTTAAATGGCAGACGACTTCTTGGAAATTTAAACACTGACGTTGTGTTAATATTAATAAAAATAAAAATAAAATATTTAAAACGAACAGCAACTGACAAACGGATAATAACACATTTTAATTAATATGCTTACGTGTTTATATATGTGTCTATGTGCATATTTATATGTGTGTATGTATATGGGCATATGTACGTACCATATTTATGTAATTATGCACGAGTATGCACTTATTTATTGTATTATTTTTTTATTAACCGAAGGCTCTTGGTAACAATAAAGTACGACATCAGAGATTTGTATGTACCAAAGGTTAGTTCGAACAGCCTATAGGTTATCGATATTGATAAATATTTATGGAGGCATGTGTGTTGTGTGTAAGTTAGGCTAGAAGGGCTGTTTCGAAAGGCAATATTAGAATTGCTAAGAAATCCACATTAGAATTAGTAATTCTACTTCTACTTGTCTCTAACCCATATCGATATTTAGACGAATCCTGTTAACTGTTTCAGCTGGCACACAACCAAATTAGTCCCACAGCCAGAAAAAGTTAAGGTTTTTGAGAGTTTAAGGCGACAAAGCTCTTTCTCTAAACTTTTCGCATAATTATTTATTTATTTTCAAGGCTAACTTGAAACCTTAAGGAACTTTACACCATAAGTTCAAGTTCAAACTACTGTAGCGCCTACAACCGTAAACAGAGACTTTAAAATTGAAGCAATTCTTAAGATTAGCTTGTCGACTGTCGATAAATGCCAAATTCTTTGTATTTTAAAATTTTAATATAGTTTTTTTAATAATTAGCGTAACGGAAAATATTTTACATAGTTTTTTTTCTTTCTTATTTTGCTCACTCCAAAAAAAAAAAACAACATTTTGAAATTTCCAGTGCATCCATCTTATCGTACCGTACGCATAAAGCTTGCAAATCAAAAGGAGTATTTTTTAGAAATAGTATTTTTTTTAAATAAAAAATTCTGCTATTCTTAGGGTGTTCAAGTCTCTTTCGTCATCATATTAACTACAAAATGTAAGAAAATGAACCAATAATTGCATGCAACGAAAGACTCGTTATGATTATATTTTATATAACGTCAAAGTTTTGATTGAACTCGTGTTCAAGCAACTCGTTACAAGTTTTTTTATAATGAAAGCTGTGCGCACTCCTCTTACTTTCTGTGCGGACTTTTTCAGCTCGAACGTTGAGGCAGACCTAAGTGCCCATTTACACAGGGAAACATTTGGAAGGGAAACATTTTATTCGATGGTGAAGGACGGCCGCGGAAGAGAGAAGGGATTTTGTCTCATGTACTGGCGACACGCTTCGCTCTTCTGATTCGTATTTCCAATCTTAAAGCAATTTTTGACAGTTGCTTCATTTGTTTTCTTCTTTTGTGGGAGAAAGTTCTGAGTTATGTGTTGGTTTTCAATCAAACGGAACGCTGCTTGGGAAATGAAGGATTATTTTTGCTAGTATTAGCAGACGATGCTAAGGTATTAAATGTCAAAATGTTGCCGAAAACAATTTTGCCCGTGTGATCGAGAATGAGACATGAAAAGAGAATTTCCAGTGTCTCCCTTCCAGATGTCTCCGTGTGTAAATCCTGTGAGTGATGATGTTGCTTCTAGTTTCGATGCCCTTATCAATTTTGGAGAGCTCTCCTTAACCACTGATGAAGTCATTAAAAGCATTTCAATAACGAAATTATCAGTTAAAACAGATGTAGATGGATTTTGCTCTTTATTGCTTAAGAATGACTTAACAATTGCTTACCCAATTTTAATAATATTCAGTCGCTTAATATGGGTAAGTTCAGTGCGGTCTGGAAAGCAAAGGAAGGTCTTTTAAAAGTGACAATAAAAGCATTATCACCAGCCGACGTCCAATTTCCAAACTTTATACAATTTTAAAGTGGTTTGAAATTATAGTTGAAGAAACAATATTTTATGCTACATGGATTTATGCCAGTGAGGTCAATCGTAACCAATCTAATGTTTTTGTTTTCTGAATTTCGTTCTTTTCTCCCTTTTAGTTATTTGTTTGTTTTGCTGATTCTATCAAACTTCAAACCCATCTTGATTATGTCACAGCTTAGTATAGTAGGAATTGCTTGCATCTTAATGTTCTATTTTTTTCTATATTCAATTGAATTACGTTGTTGCAAAGTCTTACTTATTCATTTGCCGCCTCATAAGGAGACCTTACAATGTCCGTCATATAAAACGACTGAAGCTGTTTCAAAAAATTTTTTGTGCGTTTTGCTATTCGGCCACTACGATTTCATGATCCCATACTTTCCTATAATGCTAAGTGTGTGTTAGTTAACTTAAAATCCCTAAATAATAAAGAAACTATTCTATCACTGACTTTTTTTATACAATATGAGGTACGATTCAAAATCTAGATTTGGGCAGTTGGGCAGCAGCCATTTGCTGTTGCGAGGGGCTCACTTGTACAAAAACGTAAAATTTGTCCGGTGTGATACCATACAGGGGGAGGGGAGAGGAGAGGGAGAGGGGAGAGGAGAGGGAGAGGGGAGAGGAGAGGAGAAGAACCAGACAGATAAAAAAAGAAAGGAAGAATAGGTTTAAATTAGAGGATAACAACCAACAGTGGCGATTTACGTTTGTATATATGATCCAAATTTTTATTGTTTTTATTGTTTTTATCTTTACTATTTTACTTTTTTTTACTCTAATACTATTGTACTAGTAATTAAAAATTGTCATTCATTTAGGTAAACGTTTCAGTCTAATTTTGCCAAGCAGTTTCATTTAAAGCTCTGCCTTGACTGGCTCTGCATTAGACCATCTTGTCAATCTAATTTTCCTAGACAAAAAAGAGGTTGCTTGACTCTATCTCACCAATGGCGCGACCAATAGTCAACTCAAGAATCTGCTTCACTTCTGGATTATTGGAATTAATATTAGCATTAATATTTGACTGAAATTTGGAAAAAAAGTCTAGCGAGTCAAATCGCTCCTCTGAAGCGGTAAATTTCGTAAAATGCGGCTTTATACTGCTGAAACCAAAATCATCAACCAAATACCATGAAATTCCTATCCTATTTGAATGGCCAAATAAAAATTATCATTTTTGCCACTACTCCCAAAGAGGCTTCAAACTGTAATTCTTTGCGTATATTTGTTAATCTATAGACCGAAACTTCTTTTCAATAAACACGCAATATGGGAAATCCAGTATAGCTTTGGAAGATAATTTTCCACATTTCATAATATTGTTGAAGCGTTAAGTGATTTATTTCGCACAGCGGAGATATGGTACCGTATTTCTGGACCATTTTTGAATGTCAATTGGCTCTTAGTTGCAAACAACATGTAATTAAGAAAACAGTTGATGGAACACCCTTTACTAAAAGGCGTTCGAGTGAAACTAAACACATTGTTATAAAAATTGAAATGGCTCCTCCATAGTTTCTTTAACACAATGTCAAAAAAAAGAGTTTAAAGTCAATTTTATAATTGAAATGAAACATTAAGATTATTTTCTGCGAGAAAAAAAGAACTAGAAATTTACGCTATGAGTAGTAACACGAAGAAGATTTATAAATATTAATACTGCTAATAAATATTAAATATTATTAGCAAAAACTATAATAGGGGCGGCTTCGGCCGTCTTTATTACATTTCATTTATTTCAGTACTTGCTTTAGTTTGAGTCACCTTTGGCATAGAGTCTCATATAAGCTTTGGCTGAGATTTACAGAAACGGCCCAGCAACTATGCTCATCTACAATACGAGTATATGTACATAATTGCCTTTTTACAGTGCGAGTGTACAGGTGTACGAGTTTGAGTGCTTCTATAATTTTTGTTTATTTCCATTTTTTACTTACTCCTTGATGGTTTTTAACTGCTCATTACTTATTATTAATCATTGGTTAAGTGTTATTGCTAGGCACTCATTGGCGCTCATCATATAAAAATTTCATTATGAATTATTTTACAAACTAAAAAAGAAAAATAGAAAACCCCAAAGTAATTACGAAAAAAATTTAGTTTGTTTAGCTTTTTTCTTTGCGCTGCTTTATCACAGGTGGGAATCGCTTAAATTTGTCAACTGCTCATACAAACTCGTACATTAATGCATACACTTTGACGCCGACGCATATGGACACACACGCAGGCATTCATACACGTAAATGCACAAATGCATGCACTTGCATTCTTACATTGCCGCTTTTGTATTTTGCAGCGTGTATTTTTTCACTTCACTTTAAATTTGTTTTCTGTTGTTGTAAATTCGAGAAGGTGGCACGCAGTCCATTCAGTCAACTCGGCCTCTTCGATAGCGCACCTTCCCCTCCATCCTTTCAATCCGTGATTCCAACTGCATGCCACGCCAACAAGATAAGTATTTCTGTAAAACAGGCACACATATACACACGCACGTACAGCACGGTATGCATGTATTGTATTCTTTTTAGCATGCAAACCAATCGAAAAGCTGTGAAGCTGCAAAAAATCAGTATTTTTTTGCACATATAAATATGTATGTGTACATATATGTGTGTTATTTACATAATAATTTCTTGGACTGTCAGAAAACAAGCGAATTGCATATGCATGGATACGTAGTTACATGCATACATACTCACCCATGATAGGGTGATCGATTATTTCAGCTTCCTCGAAACCAAGTTTTAGAGGTATTTATATGAAAATACGGGAAGGGAGATTCTAGGAAATAAAATATATGGTGTGAGTAAATGAAAATTTGAACGCTTTGCAACAGGTTTTTGGTCGAATATCGAAATGTTGTCGAATTTACGGTAATTGAAAACCCTGAGTGAAGACAAATCCGTCGCAAAGCATCTCGAGTAGACTCTCTTTCTTTCTTTTTTGATAAAGCTAGTTTTATGTATAGAATAATAGTAATAATAAACCCATTGCTAGAAAATTTATGGAAAATATATTATATTTGGTTATGAAGGTCGCCCAAGTTATGGAGCTGGTAGTCGGCGGGATCTCTGCAGATGTCTCATTCGATCCCAAAAGCTTTCAAGATAGTCTTCAGCAACAGTCGATGCTTTACCATCCCTTGTTCTCCTTTTATCGCCCAGTTTCTGCTGCAATCATTATAGTAGGTAGAATTGTACCAACCCTAGGGGTTTTAAAGAATGAATGTTGGTTTCACATCATATTCGGGGCAAGTGAACTCTGCTATTCTGCAGTCTGATATCTTACGCTATTTGGAGACCATGAAAAAATTGTGTAGAGATTTTATTACTGTGGAGTTTTATAATTCATGTTTTTTTAGCCTAAGTATTTTTTTACCAGGAAAACAAACTACTGATATCACAAAAATCGATGCTGTTTTGGCTATTTGTTCAATGCAAAAATGGATATTTCTATTCTCATGCGAATAACTTTTATATTTATTAAGGGACTTTTTTTCATTTATATCACAAATGAGTACAAAAATTTTGGAAATTTATATTCTCATATGCTCGGCAGCAAAACTGTGCGTACAAACTATTAGGCTGAAAAGTCCCGGGCCAAAAAGAGAAAAAAATGTTTTTTTTTTTGTGCAAAATTAACTTTATTCATAAACGCAATTTCCATCAAGAACAACGCAATCATTCCGACCGCCGTTCTAACATTTCAATACCATTTTTTGTAGAACGATTTATCTTTTGCCTCAAAATAGGCCTGAGTTTCAGCGATGACATCTTAATTCGATCGAAATTTCTTAATGATGAGTATTTGTTTAGGTCTGCGAATAGCCAGTAGTCGCTGGGAGCCAAATCTGGCGATTACGGTGGATGTGAGAGCAATTCGAAGTTCAATTCATGTCGTTTTGCCATTGTTTTCATTAGCACATTTCTTAGCACAATAACTCACAAACTAGTGAATTGAATATCGAATTTAACTCAATATTTACTTAAAATATTCCGACTAGAATAATCTTCACTACTGCTTTTGCCTTTTACATCTATTGCGCTGAAAAAGTGTGCGCACAAGCATTGATTTCGCACTTTCCGAAGTTGCGTTGGTGCGTCATTGGTAATTAGTATGCGTTTGCCCAAATTATTTATAAGTAATCAATTTTAATTGCAACTATAGAGTAAGACCGGAAAAGACCATGGAGGCCAAAAGAAATCAAATTAGAGTTGGCGGAAGAAAAACTAGTATACGCTTGTGGAAGGAGGGGAAGAAGAGCAACCGTTGAAAGAACGTATTCCTCAGTCCAGAGAGTCATTCAAAACTAAAAACAAGTGGAGTGTATATGCATACATATATTTCTTATAATAAAGAGTGAAATTTTCATACTTTTACAAAACCAAAAAAAAATTAACGTTTTTAATATCCTGAAAACGTATGATTTTAATAAAAAATTAAGCAATAAGGAAAGATTAAATTATCTTTAATTTACTTTAATTACCTTAAATTTGGTATCGCATCCTTTGATATTTCAACGAATTCTTCAGATATTAGAACCTCTTGAGTACTTTCTTTTTTTATTCCAAAACCGCTATCTGGTAAACTACGTGGCAGAAAAAATGTGTATTCTCCGGCTCAGCGACCGATTTCACATAGCACCTAAATTGTCTGGTTCTTGAGTTCTTTTGTCTGTAAACTAGTGCCATAAAAGAAAGACGTATGTATATTCACAAAAAATGTCATTGCTTCGAAATTTGGGCCATGATTCTGATACAAATTTCGTGAAATTGCAGGGAACTGCAAGGCAAAAGAACTTGCTCGAACCGGTACAACGCTCGACCTCCAAGTGGATAAGACGCTGATACCCATTGAAACCATTAAATAAGGTAAATACAAGTTGGCAAAACCTCTCAACATGCGAACTAAGCAGACAGACATTGCCGAAATGGAACAGCGATCGATCAAAAAGCTTGTTAAGATTTGACTGAGAAACTATAAGAAAAATGATAGGGGTATTGACTGGTCATTGTCTGATAGGCAGCCACGCTAGAAGGTTAGGACTTCCGTACTTCAATTTCTGTAGAAGCTGTCTAAATACAGAAGAGCAGAAAACAGTGAGACACCTTTTATGTG
Source organism: Anastrepha fraterculus (assembly GCA_037575425.1). NCBI lineage: Eukaryota > Metazoa > Arthropoda > Insecta > Diptera > Tephritidae > Anastrepha > Anastrepha fraterculus. The sequence goes on from JAYXIM010027136.1 coordinate 138,003, forward strand.
AGTGTGAAAGCTTAGCGACAAGGAGGCTCCGCACTCATGGCATGGCATTTTTAATTGATTTAGCGGACATAGCGCATCTAAAACTAACGAAGCTTTGCGCGTTTATTAAAGCTACCGGATGGTTTGAAAATAACTTATAGGGTAAGGATAAATTCTAGTGGTATCACAATGGACCTATGAAAGGTCCAGTGTGTCATTGCGACAGCCACCCCACCTACCTATAAACCTGAGCTCAGTACTGGAGTCAAAGTAGCTTCGAGCATTTGAGAGCTCCACATTGTATTTATAGTAATCTTCTTAACTAACTTCTAATATTACATAAATTTATTCATTAAATACTGAAAGAGGTTGACTATTTCTACCTCAAATTTCAATATTTATTCGTGAAGTAATTACGGTTTATCCAAAGAACATTAAAAATATAATCCCACATAAAGTTTTGCCCAAGACTTGTTACATACAAACATAATTGCTGCTGATACATAGAACAATTAAATTAAACTACATTGATAACAAAATTCTTACAACTCTTAAGTACTAATTTTATTTTTATATAATTTTAATTTAACCCAAGCAGCTTTAATGTGCGCTTGCAAGCATCAAATCGCAATTAAAAGTATGTATATAAAGTTGAGAAGAAAAATAAAAACAACATTGAATGAAATCGCTGCCGCGCTGAGCCGCTTGTAAACCAAAACCACCGCGAGCATCCAATCACTTGCGCCCGAACAACACAAAAACAACAGCAACATAAAGCTTTTGTGTTGAACTGCAACTATGAATGAGATGCAGGACGCCACAATAATTCATACAAATTTACACGCATACATACACACACACACCTACTAATGCATACAAACTTGCATGTAGGCGCATATAAGACTTGCACGCATACATACACCCGTATATACTACGAGTATCATAGCTTTAAAGAGCCGGGGAATTATCAAAGAATGTATGAAGAGAGTGCATGCAAGAGCGTATAAGCATAGATATGCAAATTAAGAGTGCCCATACATAGTAGCTTTATAAGAGAACAGGACAAAGCTTCGAACAAAAAAGCTTTTTTAGCTTTTTGTTTAGTGTTTTATTCTATTTACTTTTTCATTCATTTCATTTCATATTGTTTCGAAATATTTATGTGCGCGCCAATCGGCGTTGTAGCACTGAGCGTCTTGTACTGTACATTTCTACAACAAAAACAACAACAAGAACATAGTCAACACTATCCAATACAATACAATACATTTGATGTGTTATAAATCCAAAGAAAGTTCATTGACATCTTGAATGCTTGTCATTTCACAAATAAACACTAAATGTACATACATACAAACAGGCATACGTACCTTGTATGTAAATATGCATATGCGTACATTTGTATGTATTGTAATTATATAAATATGTACATTCATACATGTCATATGCAAGCATTAGATCCCGTTCGGTGAGTGGCAAGGTGCCCCTCTATGGGGAAGTGTAGTGAGTAACTCTCAATATTTGTAGCGGATATTATAGGGGCGGAGAAGGTGGAAAAAAAAAAAAAAATAAACTTAAGAATATACTTCATCTTGCGAAAAGATAATGCTTCCGAATGCCCTTTGGCAGCTACAAGTTGTTTTTTTATATTTTCAGTTCAGTCTAGGCGCATTCCTCGGATTGATAATTTTTTAAATTTAGTTTCGAAATTTATTTGATAATTTAATTTTATTTATGAGCGCGACATTGCGTTTTTTCGTCACCGGCCGATTAATCTGTTCTTTGTGTGAGTGTGTTTTTTTTTTATTTGTCTTTTACTGTTGTGCAGTAAAAAGTATTTAAAGCTTTGACACAGTTAATCAGGAAATAAAACTGAAAATAACCTGCATGAAGGGGAAGTAGTGTGGCTTCATTCTTGCATACATTGCCACAGACAATTTAATTTACTATATTTTTTAATATGTTTTTTTCTGTTTTGTTTTTTGCAAACGCAAACCGTTTGCAGCATAATCGACGCCGATTGTTTTTAGTACACTTGATGCACCGCAAAAGAGCGAATACTTTTCCAACCAACTGTTGTAATGAATGAACAGCAGAAGTCTGAATACAATGTTGCGCATTTTCTTCCATATAGGGCATGCACGATATTTGTTTTTGAAATGTTTTGGAAGAAAATGCGCAACCATTCGGCGAAAAAGAATAGCCACAAAGCAACGGGAATTTCGGGCCCCTTGAAAATTGCACCTTGTTATACTATAATTGCATAACCTATAAGGCTACATAATCAGAATTTCTCTAAAGGTTCTTTCTTAAATATTTTAAACTTGCAAAAAAAATTTTAATTTGTTGAATTTTAGTGATTATTTTTTTTAGAAAGTTTTAAATTTTTGTTTGAATAGCTTATTTTATTCAATGAACCATATTTTTATAAAAAATGATGAAAAATATTTAACATAAAAATCATTATTAATAAATTTATGCAAATAATTAGAATATACATACATATATATATATACATATATATGTACTACTGTGTCCAAAAAATAAGGTGACATTTGATTTTAAACTGCGCGCTTTGAAGGATTAGGAGAATTCTTTTTTTTTTAGGTTGGTAGTACTGTGAGTGACATCTATGTCAAATTTCATGTGAAATATTCATTTACTGTTTGAGATACGCGTCGTTTTGTGAGCTGCTAAAAGTGAGTTTCTCGTTTTTTGCAATGTCGAAATTTGTTGAGCAAAGAATTTGCATTAAATTTTGTTTGCGGAATCAATTTTCGGATACGTTGAGGATGGTGCAGAAAGCCTTTGGTGATGAGGCTATGTCTAAAAAAAATGTTTACAAGTGGTATAGTGAGTTCCAAGCCGGTCGTGAACGTGTCGAAGACGAAGAGCGTCCTGGGCGACCATTAACCTCAACTGACGAAGCTCACGTCCAACAAATCAAAGATTTGGTGTTGAAAAACCGTCGATTAACGATTAGAGACCTTGCTGATGATGTTGGCATATCGAAAGGCTCAGTCAATACCATTTTGAAGGATGTTTTGGGCCTCAAGCGCGTCAAATCTCGACTGGTACCGAAAACATTGAATTTTTTGGACTCGTAATTCGTGATCATTTCATCAAAAACTCAACCCATATCGTTCCGCAACCACCGTATTCACCTGATCTGGCACCGTGCGACTTCTGGCTGTTCAGCAGGCTCAAAAGACCGCTCCGGGGACACCGTTTTGACACGATAGAGGAGATTCAAGCCGCAACGAAGACGGAACTGAAGGCCATCCCGGAAAGTGACTACAACCAGTGTTTCGAAAATTGGAAAAAACGTTGGCATAAGTGCATTGTGTCGGGAGGGGATTACTTTGAAGGGGATGAAATTGATTTGGAAGAATAAATAAAGAATTTTCAAAATAAATACAATGTCACCTTATTTTTTGGACACAGGTATATATTATATATACTTGGCGCTTACACCCGTTTTGAGGGTTTGGCCGAGGTCCTCCTCCTATTTGTGGTGTACGTCTTGATGTTGTTCCACAAATGGAGGGACCTACAGTTCCAAGCCGACTCCGAACACCCCAAGGGTATGAGGAGTGTTTTCATGGCAGAAATACACTCGGAGGTTTGTCATTGCCTTCCGAGGGGGGACCGCTATTAGAAAAATGTTTTTCTTCATTTTGATGTTTCACCGATATTCGAACCTACGTTCTCTCTGAATTCCGAATTGTAGACGCACCAACACATTCAGCTACGGCGGCCGTAGTATACGCAGTAATGACAGCCTAAACAACAAATGGGACAGTAAAGTACAACTAGCAGACTTGAAAAATTTACGTGCTATGAACGTATGATAATTAAACCAACTATGGCAATATTTTGAACTTCTATCTGTATAGTGAAACCTCTATAACGCTAACCGACAAGAAGGAAAAGTTAAATATTAATATATCAATAACTGAAATTATAGAAAATAAGATAAATTATGGAACTTTTCAAAGCAGCTACACATACAAATAAAAACTTACTTTAAATGTTTTTATGATCGCCAATGTCAAAACGTGAACAAGACAGATAAGTTTCTAATAAACAGGCGAGATGTCAATAAATGTTTCTTTTCCCCACTTGAAATCTTAATAGAAATTTTTAGTTAATAATTAACATGTATAGTAGATATTGAGAAAAAGGTGTAAAATTTTTACTTACGCATATATGTATGCATCTCACTGATTTGTCTCCTTTTATCTTCTCATTTTAGCTCAAATTGAAATAATTCCATGCAAAGTCTGTGGTGACAAGTCATCTGGCGTACACTATGGCGTTATAACTTGTGAAGGCTGTAAAGGTTTTTTTCGCCGATCGCAAAGTTCAGTGGTGAATTATCAATGCCCTCGCAATAAACAATGTGTTGTCGACCGTGTTAATCGTAATCGGTGCCAATACTGTAGACTGCAAAAGTGCCTAAAATTGGGAATGAGTCGTGATGGTGAGTGTGCATGAAATCATTGAGAAAACCGTGTATTTTATGCAAGGTCTTACATTTCCATTGCAGCTGTAAAATTCGGTAGGATGTCGAAGAAACAGCGTGAGAAAGTGGAAGAAGAGGTGAAGTTTCATAAGGCGCAGCTGCAAGCACATAGTGACGCGGCGCCGGATAGTTCAGTTTTTGATACGCAAACACCATCGAGTAGCGATCAACTGCATCATAATTACAATGGGTAAGTATTGTTAATATTTCACATTCATCTTCGTCTTTGTCTTCATATTCATCTTCATCTTCATATTCATCTCCATCTTTATCTCCATCTCCATCTTCATCTTCACCTTCATCTTCATCTTCATCTTCATTTTCATCTTCATCTTCATCTTCAACTTCATCTTCATCTTCATCTTCATCTTCATCTTCATATTCATCTTCATCTTTATCTCCATCTTCATCTTCATTTTCATCTTGACCTTCATCTTCATCTTCATCTTCATCTCCATCTTCATATTCATCTTCATCTTTATCTCCATCTTCATCTTCATTTTCATCTTGACCTTCATCTTCATCTTCATCTTCTTCTTCATCTTCATCTTCATATTCATATTCATATCCATCTTTATCTTCATCTTCGTCTTCATCTTCATCTTCATCTTCATCTTCATCTTCATCTTCATCTTCATCTTCATCTTCATCTTCATCTTCATCTTCATCTTCATCTTCATCTTCATCTTCATCTTCATCTTCATCTTCATCTTCATCTTCATCTTCATCTTGATCTTCATCTTGATCTTCATCTTGATCTTCATCTTCATCTTCATCTTCATCTTCATCCCCATCTTCATATTCATCTTCATCTTTATCTCCATCTTCATCTTCATTTTCATCTTGACCTTCATCTTCATCTTCATCTTCATCTTCATCTTTATCTTCATCTTCATCTTCATCTTCATCTTCATCTTCATCTTCATCTTCATCTTCATCTCCATCTTCATCTTCATATTCATATCCATCTTTATCTCCATCTTCATCTTCACCTTCATCTTCATCATCTTGATCTTTATATTCTTCTTTATCGTTGCCTTATCTTGATCTTTACATTCTTCATTAACCTTATCTGTATCCATATGCATATCCACAACTTTACCTCTATCTTTATCCTCATCTTACTCATCTCACCTGTCCTCTTTTTAGCTATGGCTACTCAAGCAATGAAGTGAGCTATGGCAGTCCCTACGGCTACTCGACATCGGTGACACCGCAACAGACGATGGCCTACGATATATCAGCGGATTACGTCGACAGCACCACGTACGAGCCGCGTGGCACGATAATGGATCCGGACTTCGTCAGTCATGGTAGGAGACAAAAATCACAAAAACTCGTGCCAATGCGCATTTCCATAGACGAATCAGCATTTAATACTCGTATAACCACTTACCACACGCATTACCACTACTACTACTACTACTTACTACTACTCATCTTAGTCATCATTGAAGTTATCCAGTTCAGTTCAAGTTCATCCCGTGAGCCCATCGCGTTTTCAAGTTGTACAGTTTTTGTCCATTCTATTTATTGTCGAATCAAATCTTTTATCGTTTTTTTGCTATAATTTCTTTTTGTCAGCGCCTAGGTATTGAAGTGAGTGTGTGTGGGATGTAAGTAACTCCGGTGCTACACTGCACCCATGGACTGTAAATACAAACAATATTTGTTTTTGTTATTTTTTAAATGCAACAAAAAATTAAGTTTCACGTTAATGTAGGTGGGCGCGTAGAGTCAAAATTTCAAAATTCATGCAAAATTAGGAGACATTCATTTTTCATTACTCATTGGCATATATTCATTATTAATTATGGGGGTCGCACATCACATATGTACGTGGGGTTGCAACATATATATTTATTTTGTAAAATATTATACCGTAAAATTTTTTCGTAATATCGCTGCATCAACTTTTCGCTGTTGTCTACCAAAAAAAAAAAAACAAAAAAAAAAATTTCAAAATTCTGGTAAATATTTTGATTGTATATTCCTTGTTACATTGCTTCTCCTCCCCCACCAACCAGCTGATGGCGACATCAATGATGTTCTTATAAAAACCTTAGCCGAGGCACATGCAAACACAAGCACCAAACTCGAAGCCGTACACGATATGTTTCGGAAGTCTCAGGTAAAACCGATGATATACGCACTCAATTTCCCATCGGAGTTGAACTGCAACTAATTGGCATTTGTGTTTTTTATTTTATTTTTGTTATATGTGTTTAATTATGATTTCGCTTACGCTCATAAGGATATTTCGAGGATACTTTACTACAAGAATCTGGGTCAAGAGGAGCTGTGGCTAGACTGCGCTGAAAAGCTAACACAAATGATACAAAATATAATCGAATTTGCGAAACTGATACCCGGATTTATGCGATTAAGTCAGGATGATCAGGTAAGACTATTTTTTATACGACAATAAATGCAAATTTGACATAATGTCGATGGTAATACGGATACGATAAAATATTGCACAGGATATACACTGAGTTAAATATGACTATAGCATAGGGACTTATAGGCAAGTTTTTACAATTTATTTGTTTCGAACTTAATTAATTTTGTTTTTTAATATAGTTCGTTATCCTATAAAAACAATATAAATCCAAGTTTCAAGCTTTATCCATATTAAAAAAATCGAAATATTTCGATACAAATTTCACACGTTTTAATAATAATTTGTAGAAAAATTTCGAGTATGCAGTTGTATAGTTCATTGAATTTAGGTTTGAGTTTTCTCCAAATATATGTATTAAATGTCCCCTTGTGTCAATGCACTTCTCACCAAAAAGCGCTTTGATATCGCCTAACCTCTGCCAACAATGTGGCCTTATCCCCAATCTCCATCTTTTCATGGGTATTTTCTGTTTTAGGATCAAGAAAATGCTGCAAGTTGCTTAGCTCGCGAAAATCGCTGAACGCACCAAAAAACGTCCCACCTCTATATCTGTCAAAAACAAACCTCATTGATCGATATAGTTGAAACTGTAAACACTGTTTAATACAACAAACACGTCAAAACAAAAAAAATCGAAAAAAATGTTAGTCACCTTACTTTTTGAACTCATCTCTCTCTCCTATCAATCTTGCATAGAATAGTGCTCTTGAACCATCATCCATGTTTCTGCGTCACATGAGACGACAGCCATCAAAAGAGTCTTGTAGTGTGTAGTTTTTATTCAAGGATGATAGATTCACCCGGTTTAGCTATTAAATTGTGCGAGCAACTTCGGCTGCCACGTCACAGGGCCGTCGGTGGCAGAATTCTGCTCGCTCGTTTCACACGTACTCAGTCACTCGTACAATCAGTCGCTTTTCAGAAGGCAACGCGGCAACATAATTGGGGACTGTATTGATTTTTTTGTTTATCACCAACACAAACTTAGTTATTTTGTAAACACATCCCTTTTTGCGTCAGCCTATCAGCTGATTCTGCCAAATTCGCTAAGAGCCGGTTAACGATCTGATATTGATCACACCTGTAAAAATATTTTCACCATGGTTCCTATTTGTCAAGGGGAGGTCTATTTTACAAACGTCTACTCGTCTACTGTGCCCAAAAAGCATCACCTCATCTCAACGTTACCATTTTTGGTGGCATTAATGCTAAGTAGGCAAAGTTTTTCAATGTCATAACTGTCAACTGCTACATAAAGTTAGGTTCCGCTCGAATTTGTCCACTATTTTACATTTCTCATACTTTTCAACAATTAAGAGATTCTAAAACACAATAAATTTCAGATTCTGCTACTGAAAACTGGATCATTCGAATTGGCCATCGTGCGTATGTCACGATTGCTCGATCTCTCACAGAATGCGGTACTTTATGGTGACGTAATGCTGCCGCAGGAAGCATTCTACACATCCGATTCGGACGAGATGCGTCTGGTATCGCGAATCTTTCAAACGGCTAAATCGATAGCTGAACTGAAACTGACTGAAACAGAGTTGGCGCTGTATCAAAGTTTAGTGCTGCTCTGGCCAGGTAAAATACACCTAAAATATTTGATAACCCTTAATTAAAACATTAATTTAATTTGATTGCTTTTAACTTGGCAGAGCGAAATGGGGTGCGCGGTAATACAGAAATCCAGAGGCTTTTCAATTTAAGCATGAATGCAATAAGACAGGAGCTTGAAGCGAACCATGCGCCCTTAAAGGGTGATGTGACTGTTTTAGATACATTGTTAAACAATATACCGAATTTCCGGTGAGTACTTGAACTCCGAATCTATTTGAGAACTTTCTTTGATTCTTCCTTCCACTTACAGCGATATCTCCATTATGCACATGGAAGCACTGAGCAAATTTAAGCAACAACATCCGAATGTCGTCTTTCCGGCGTTATACAAAGAACTGTTTTCAATAGATTCGCCGCAGGATCTCACATAACATCAAGAAAATTATGTGGAGACTACCAACGCAATCGATGCGCCGGACACGTTGGATGCGTTGACGTAGAAAAGAAACAGAGCTACTAGATACGGAGATGGAGCACGAGAGCGAGAGCGAGAGCGAGGACGAGGGCGAAATGGCAAGTAACGCATTCAATGCATGCAACTGGTTGCTGCTGCAATAACTTTTTGTTGTGCATGCGCGTGCGCGCGTTTAATAGCTGTGTCAAAACAACAATAACAACAAGAACTATACATTTAACCAACCAACAGCAACATGAGCAATACCCCCAAACAACAACAATGTATGTACATGCAGAAGATCCTAGAGCAGCCAGTCAAATAACCAGGAAGCGTCCGAAGTTTTTTTTTTCGGGATTTATATAGAGAAACAGCAAACCATTTATTCTCATTTCATTCACTGTTATGGAAAAATACAGAAGCAAAAACAAAAAAAACAACAAAACAAAAAAGTGCTAGACATGCAGAAAAATAGTAAATCATTTATAAAATTAATTTCAAGCCACATAAAAGAGAATAACAAAAAAAAAACACAAACGAAAACAAAAACAAAAAATAAGCAGCAAATTATGTTTAAGGATATTTATACAGAATTTAAATAGAAACAAAAAAATTATATATATAGACAAACCAAACCAGAACCAAACCGAATGCACACACACACACACACTTATACATACAAACACATCAGCAAAAAAAAACAAAAAAAAAACAACTCCCGAACACACAAAGCGTCAAGACATACGAGTATACAAAAGAAAAAAATAATAGTATAGCAACAGAAAATCGTAATAACTGCAGTACATTATATCACATTGTTATAACAAAAAGAGAATAACTAACTAAATATTACAGAATTCATACTAAGTACGTAAATACGCGCAGAAACACAGGAAAATTAAAGCAGCATTTAAGCCATAAAAATAGGCAAACAATTAAGTAAGACAAACTAAAACTACGCATACGCCTACACTGTACTACCAATTATAGTCAAACACCTAGAAACAGCAACAAAAACTAAATTCCGAAAAAAATTAAATCCAATTTCAAAATCGTTGCCAATCTCACGCAAAATCATCTCTTAACAAACTACTAACCAACTACTACTACGTATGTAGATGCATGGCGCAATCGAAGAGTGGACGAAATCAATTTAGTTCAACTCGAACCAGCACAAATTTTTCCAAAAACAAGCAAGCGAAAAATTAAACGAATTAAAACTAAAAATCCTGCGGATATTATTGAAAAGACTTTGCAAAACAAACGTAACACATAAACACATGCACATATACACACACACACACAGCTATATATGTACATACATTTAAGAGTAATCAAACGCCCCCAAAGACTCTGTGGTTGTATTGAGCGACAAAAAAAGTGAAAAATATTCGAAGAGAGTACCATATACATATATGTTAGTATGTGCTTTATTGTACATACACATACGTATGTATATCCCAAATGAGTGCGAATTTTAAAGAAAATTCAAAATCAGTTGAACGCGCCCTGCAAAGATTTCAAAGGTATACGCTACTTTTAGGCGCAAATTCGCTGATACTCAACGCAGCTTTCAAACTGTTGTTGCAAATATAACTGACTGCTTTCTTTCGTATTTATTATTGCTCATTATACATTTTTTTCTTAATGTGCCGCTTTCATAAATTTAAGACTTTGAGTTGTTTTATTTTTCATATTTTACCTTTAAATGTTACTAATTTTTTATATGTTAATGAACACAAACAGGCAATCGAAGAATGAATAAGTTTTTGTATCGCAAAATGCAATGCTCAGCGCAAAGAGATTTCAATATTTTTTCTTGCTCAAACTGATAGCCGATTGTTGACAATTTTGCGCATAAATAGAATCGCATCCATTTACTTATATTTTAGCTAACGTTTGTGCGTGTTTCTTATGTTTCATTGTAGAGCAAAAATAACAAGAACAATGTATTTTGTTTTTGCTTTTGGTCCCTATAATATCAAAATCTATAAGCAAAGATTGACAGTTTAGAGTAATTTAAATAAAATTGAACAAAAAATCAAATCAGTTGCTTCCGAGCTAATGCTTAGTCCAATGCCATCTTGTTTTTTTATTACGATTTGTATACGATTTAACATTGATAGGTAAAATTTTGAAATATATTCGTTTAAAATATTCATATCTTGTACCCATTCCCAGAACTGATTAATGCCGTTCGGAGTTTCAGCATAGAGGGCAAGCTCATGTTTCCAAGTAAGCCCAACAATTCTCAATTGAACTTAGATTGACACTCTGTGCAGGTGCAAATATTTGGGTTTGCAATCAATCTTTTACTATTTTGGCAATATGTTTCGGGTCGCTGCCATGCTCAACTGTATTTTTTTCTAGATCCCTTCCCATTTTTGGCACTCCGTGCAGAATGTTACTCATAAAAATATGTAAATAATTCTATTTACGCATAGCTCAATCGATTCTAACTATAGATGCAACACGAAAAGGTGATATACACTCCCTTAACATCAATGTTGCGGTTCCACACTTGAGATAGGTTTGAGGAATCGCGTTCTTTCGATGTTAATTTTCATCTTCCCAGATAGTCCTTAAATTTATAATTCATTAGAAAAATAATTTAAAGAATACTTGTATACTAAAGGATATGAAAATTGCGAATCTCATGCATTTATTTTTGGAAAGACCTTAAGACGCGCACCACAAATTGAAAGAGAAACTCGTCCAAACACCAAATAATGGGTGGTAGCGCCAATTTTGTTGTGAGTCATACCTCGGCATGAAATGTCTACTTCTTTCAAGATTTTTGTGTGACAATTTTGGCTTCAATTTCTTAACAACACTTTTTAATCGCGCCTATTTCAGTACTTTTTGAACTGGGGCATAACTTTGCCACGGCCCCTTTCTACTTTTCAACTTATCGGCCTGAACTTCGTGCTTCTGTTTGAGTTTTTCTCAGTGGCATTCCTTTCGTTTGAGGGCGAATTTGTTGTCTTTCATTCTCATTTAGGTTTTTTATTATTATTGCCACTGGCTAATGAGCGGCTTTTAATGTTTCGACGATTTCACTATGACAAACGTTTAAAAAATTACCAAAAATATTACATGATGCCCTGATTTCATCAAGATGTAAAAGAGCACCATTACATGCATAATTTCACATTGGTGCAAAAGTGAGGATTCTGCAATTCAAACAAGGAGCAAACGAAGGTTTCCGGAAAAGTTTTTGTGAATAACTTTTAGTATTGAACTATTTCAAATAAAAGCCAAATTTGTTTTGAGTACATCGCGAATCGAATTCTCTCCTCGTAAGCAACAGTCACGCACCGTGTAAGAGGCAACATTAATAGCTTGAGGTAACATTCATCGTTTGCATAATTCAATAATGCTTTAAATACCGCCTCAGAAGTTCTGAATAGTTCAAAGTGAGGAGCTAAAACTTTATTTTATCACAATGGTGCTTTATTTTCGACCAAATTGTAAATGTGGCACTGTTGTGGTGACAGCCACATCTAAAAAAGTTTATAAAGCTTAACTGTCCCACCTGCATTGAGATAAACCAACTCGATGCATAGGGGAGTTGGTTGGTTGGTTTAAGTATGATTCGTCCAGAATCCAACTAGCGCTGCCGCACCAGTGCATAGGTAGATTTCACATAAATTTTCATTCCTAAGTCTCCTGAACATCCCGCATTTACATAAGTACATTTGACTAAGAATCGTCACTTCTGCAGCGCACCCAAAAATGTAGGAAGAATATTTACGCCATTAAAATATCAACAAGAAAAAGTTTTAAATAAAATTTTCGCTCAAGTAAGCACAAAGAAACCTAAAGTGCTTCATTTTACTTGCATTATCCCTCCAAGGCATTTTTTCCTTCGTAGGCGAAATGAAATCTTTGTAAAAAATTTCAGTGTTGCGATACAGAATTTGTGAACGATAACTTTAGTTTTCAAACCGAAATAAAACAAGAACTTAAATGAAAATTTTTTAAATTTGTATTGTACTCTTATTAGGGAGAGTAAGGTTTGGCAACTATAAATGAAAAATGTTATCGGATAGATCTCCACTACGGACGCGGTTGTAGATGTCATTTCTTTCATACAATTTTTTAATCACTTTTGGAAAAATGGCGGGTCTATTTCATTAATCACATCACGTATTTTAAGTTTTAAGAGTGTAGTCGTTTCGATTGGCTCCGTATGGACTCTATCTTTATCGTTGCCCCACAAAAAGTAATCCTTTGATAATAAATCGCATGACCGGGGTGGGCAATCAACTGCTGAATTTCGTTAAATTATACGCTCGTGAAATTTGCTTTGCAATAAATTCATTATTTCGCTGATTCTGTGATATGTGGCGCTGCCCGGTTGTTAGTGGTATGTATACCAGGAATATGAAAAAATTCAGTTCTTAACATCTTCCATTAGCCGACCCGGTTGAACTCGCATTGATTTTGGTACATTATGCATCGATCCAATCGTCCCAAATTTATTGATCAAATTCTTAAAAGCGGTCTCAGAATGATGAATGATGTTGACCGAAAATATGAGGAATTTCAAGAAATGTTACCTTTTCAGATCCACCACTTTCATAGTGAATTTTTATTACTTTAACACGATTTTCAAGTGAAATTGAATTTAAGGTATCAATTGTTGAAGTTTCTACTGTGTAAATGTCTAAAATCAAATACCCAAACTGTTATGATATTATATTTTCATTTTAGAGAAAAACAAAGTTCTTGTTAAAAGCTCCTTTAGAAAGGATTACAGTGGTATCAATCCACTTCCACAGTGGCCACGAATATGTAAATTTGTATTCGTACAATGATGAAAACCTTTTCAAATTGTTGTACTTCATCATAAAGTTGTCTTGAATTTTCATATTACAGGCCCATGAAGCTGAACTGAATAGAGTGGATAACTTTAAAATACTTTCGAATTGAATCAACTATGCGTAAGAGTGAGCTATGCTAAAGTGGTTGTTATGATATTCACGGTGACCATATTTTAGCAAGCGTAGCTTTCTCAGGCGATACCAGATTTATTCCAAGCATATCGCAGGCATGCGCTAGTATCCATCATTCAAAAAGTGGTATACTGAAGGCCAGCGTAAGGTCAACAAATTAATTGTTTGCAATGAGAAGTAAAATTGTTATTATTCGACAGGTGTGGGCGTAAACTCAAATAGTATGAAATCGAAACCTGATAGTTGATAAGGAATGATAGAATATGCGATTACGTACATTGAAATAAAATTGCGAAAGTAAAGTTGTGATGTAACCTTGGTTAGGTATGAGAGATAATTGCGTGAGGTGATAAAATAGCGAACTTTTGCAAGCAAAAACGAAAAGTTAGATTCGGCTAATATAAACATAGAAGAGAATCGAAGAAAAATACTTGTTGGAGAATAAAAAAATTTAGATATTACTCAACAACTTTTGCCATCAAATTCACTGAAAACCATGTTAGTCGAATGTGAACTGGTCTCAAGTACCTGAAATTTGTACGCATTTAAAAATTCAAGAAAAGTGGCAGTCAACAAAACTTTGTATTTTATTCATGTGTATCGTTAATTTACTTCAATGGAGTCATAATCCAAGAAAACCAAAATGTTGAGAAAAGGTTTCTTAAAATGTTCACTTTACTATGGCTCCTAAGAAAGTAAAGACATACTTTCATCTAATGAAATACTATTCAAGGTATCGCCATGAATTTTATACACAGCATAAAGGAGGAGTTTGTGGTCATTTCTGTTTACTTATCTAAAACACTTGTGTTTTTATGACACTACTGAAGTAAATCGGTAATGTATCTGGTGTGAAAATATCCGATTATTATCAGAAAACTTACCTAAAACGAAGTGTTATTGCACAAGAATAGACTCAGGATGTGCTGGAATTTATTAGAAGTCTACAATTATAGATCGCATAGCATCGTTAATAATAAAAATTATTAGTTGCTATAGCGGAGTCTGGTGGGCGCATAGTGTCTTCATAAATGCTTTAGAATCGCTTCTGTTTTCAGCCTTTGCCTTGACTTGAGACCACGTCATATTAAGTCCGATGGCGCTGATTTCATCATTAGGACTGCATATCCATGAGCCTCGGGGTCGTTTACTTCTGCGCGATCCGCCTGGATTCCAATCAAGGACCATTCTACTGATTTCGGAAGCAGGTTTCCGTATCGTACTACTTATCCATCTCGTGTTTCCAAACGAATCAGTTATTGTTTACTACGCCTGAGCTATTCTTGGTTTCCCACCTAAATATCTAGCCACTATATACGAATAATGACTCCGAGACATAGATTGACGAATGTTTGAAGTTTTCTGCTGGTTTTCGCTAACATATGCCATGTTTTGCTCCCATAAAGCAAAACCGATTTCACATTTGAATTGAAAATACGAAGTTCGGCCTGCTTCGTAATATGCTTAGCATACCATATTTTTGTTAGGGAGAAAAAATTAGTCTTTGCTTTTCTTATTCTGCTTTCAACATCTTGATTTGCACCGCCGTCCTGCGTAATCTAACTTCCTTGATATGAGCAATCGTTTACTTTTCGAACTCATTGCTCAGATATGGTGAAGCGGTTGTGCTGCTGAGTATTCACGCTCATAGATTTTGTTTTAGAAACAATTATTTTTAATGCAGTACTCATTGTGCAGCGTGTCAGTTCATCGAGCTGCTTCTACATGCTCCCCGGGTTTTTAGACAGCAGACCTACGTCATCATTTATATATTCCATGCCGATAGGGTGTCAAAGTATACTTCTTTTTATTTTTTATATAGCGTGGCATTTAAGAAGTCGTCGATAAGAATTAAAAACAGCATGGGAGACAATGTGCACCCCTGCTTTACTCCAGCAGCGCGTTATGATCCAATAAAACTATACCAACTATAAGCCGCTCTTGTCCAAATTTTCTGAAAGTTCTTATTCATAATCAAATTTCATTCATAGTTCAAACTCAATGTATGTCTCACCTACCTGATAGAGAAAGCAGTATTTGCGGCAAACATATTCACGCTAAGAGACACTGAATTCCGATTTGATTCATACTCGAAACATGTCTGATCTACTTAAAACGAAAGATGTACTTGAAAAAATTTGACCTGCTGCTAAAAGGCGCTATGGTCGTCGATATACCGACAGTTGTTGTTTATGATTTGATTTGGTTAATACTTTGAAAATGTATTTTTTACTTGCTCAATATTTTATTTCGGTTTCGCACCATGGGAACATCACATCTCATTTGAAAGGGTGTATAGAGATAAGATTTAAATCAATGCGCTTAATTGAAAGCAATCAGTTAGGAAATATTAATTAAAATACCCTTAGATTCTGCAAATGGACGTCTTAGCGGGGTACGCATTTTTCATTAGACTAAATCCAATATGCCGTAATCAATCGTTCAAAAGTCACTTTTGCAAAGCTGGACCCTGGCATCGCCCAATTGTGTTCATAAGTATAGTTGACGCCTTTGTCTATTTAGAGAGAAAAATATTTGTTTTTTAATTTTTCCATACGCAGTTTATTTTAATTTTGTATGGCCATTTACGAAATTCGAAAAAAGCTGAGATATTATACACCAGCTTATAGTGTTCAACAAATATTGCAAAAAAAACAAAAAAAAACATGCATATGATAGTGTTGTTTTGGGTTTTCCTGTTTTTTTTTTTTGTTGTTAACGATTTCTTTTTACACCAATGTACATACGTACATTTAAATTTTAAGCCTTCTATGTATTTTCCACATTTCTATTTTGTTAAACGATTTATAGGCATTTATACAAATACTTTTTTCCATTACTGTATGTCTAAAATAATTATTGCGACATCAGTATTTTAGAAAGAAAAATGAGATATACGATTTTACGCCACATTTGTGTTCAGTTTGTGTAGAGCTTTGCAGCAAGACTTTTGGTAAAATTATGCGATTTATTATGGCAAATTGATAAAATGTTTTTGAATCTAAGCACACAAAAAAACTAAAAAATTAGAAGGTAGTCCTCGAGTACATTCTTGTCCAGCCTGTCTTGTGAACAGATTTCGTCAAGGGTTATTGCTTTCAATCAAAAGGATAGTTTGCGGAGTTGGAAATGTGAGGGAAGTGTTTTCTGTTGCTACTGCAACATCAAGAAAAATATTGCGGATTGTACTTATATGTTTTTTGCTGATTTTCACTTCAAAATTTGATTTATTTTCTTTTAGTATACTGTGGATTATGAGATCTCTTTGTGCTGCCTGCATTCGCTTCCTTGAATAGTTGGAAAGGAATTATCTGCGAGTATTTGACAAGGGAGCCAACAGCCTTAATGGTGTATAGAAGGGTGTATCACTCTCCATACAAAGAAACAAATTTATTCTAAATTGTAAAATTTACTATATTCCTAGACTTGCGCTATACTGTTTTGAAAAATATTAAGATTTAAGAGATTTTGATCGATTGAAATTACCTCAAAAAAACGAGTTTTTTATAATAAAATTAGTTTTTAAAAACTCTTTTGCAAAAAATCGCCTCAGTTAATAGAAGATTTAAACCTTAAAAAATTCATCAACTGAATCAAATTACTTAGATTTTTTTGTGCTATTTTTTGACTTTTTTTTTGGAAGTTATTGTAGATTTAACTCAGCCGAATCTTGACCGATTTAGACTTCTAAGACGCCATTTCAAAGATATTTGCTCATCATTTTTATTTCCTGACTTTATACATTTTTCGCAAATACTATTATTTTGATTCTATTGGGAAAATTCTAAAACATGTTTTTGCAACCCTTTTAAGCCTAAACTCTTCTATAATATGAGGTGATTTTTTCAAAAAGAAAAAAAAAACATTTTAACAATTTTTTTGTGGTATTTTCAAATCGTTCCAACTCACTTAAATCTTCATATTTTTTCATAATATTTGGGCCTAAGCCTTAGAATGTAATAAAATGTATAATTTTGTTGATAAAATCGCAACTTTTTTGGTGAAGCACCCTAGTGCATAGTAATTATCTGAACCACATAATCGCGTGCATACCTCACAGAACGTTAAACAATTTTCGTAAAAACTTTCACTTGCTATATAAATGGTTTTAAAACCTAAATAAAGCCGTTGTGAAATTTTGGTACTGACGAAGCTAGATTGAATGCGCCTAGCGCCCAACATAGCTGTGCATATGTAAACCTGCTGATTTCTAACTTACGCCAACTTAACACTTGCTGCCTGACAAGCCTTAGTATTCGCCACTCAATGCAATATTCAAACTTTCAATTAGTCACAGTCGTAATAATTATGAAAAAACCAGTAAAAGTTGAATAAAAAAATTGTTTTATTTTCTATGAAAAATGAGCGGCGTTTATTGATCTAAAACCGAAAGAACCATTCAATTCAATTAAGCTGTTTTGTCAAAAGTCCGCTGGTGTATACGTATATTCGTTAGTTTATTATTTAAATTTCACGCAAACTCTAGCATAACTTTTTTTTGCGAAATTCGTTATCAATTGCAGACTAATTGTAGAGTTGTGACACTTTCGCGTTTTTAAATACTTTCGAAGGTCAATTTAGCTCTTTTGTGTACCAGCTTTTGAACGACAGCAAGCAAAGTTTACTTTGATGCACATATTTTTTTTGTTGCTGCTTTACGTAGCCAAGCTGAATTTCCTACCCACATACATAGGTAGACTTTGAGGTGACTTTTTGTTCAAAAGTGTTTGCGGCAGCGCATTTCGAAGTATTTGAATACGACTGATTAACTATTCAAATATTACGTAGCAAACGTAATAATTTACCAACTAACCAGTTGGTGTAAAAAAGTTTCTTTCTTTCTCTTTTTTGTCTCTGGTTTTTGTGTTTTTTTCTTTGTTTTTTTTTTGTTAGTTTTCTTGACATAACAACTGAAGTCTCTCGCTTCACAACTAAGACTTTAAACTTAAAATCTCACAGTCATTTCAACCAAAACACCAAGAAACCCATTGAACTCACACAAACCCCATTTGGCTTCACGCGTACCACTTACTCATACACTCACACGCGCGCACATACATGCATGTAATATGTCTAACTGAATTCATCCCCTCTCCTCATCATCCACAATAACAACCACAAGCAATTAGCGCAGTATCAAATAGAAAGAACGAATACGTTGCAAAAAAACAAAAAATAACAAAAACAAAAACAAAAAAACTAATAATAAAAAACACAAAGTAAAGCAAAAACAAAAACAAAAACATCAAAAAAAAAAAACAAAAAAACACTTGGAGGACGGTGATAATTAGTGTGTCTTAAACAAAATAAAATTATACATACGTTTTTTCTATTTTTATTATAATTACTATTATTATTACGATTATGATGACTTTTATTACGATAATTTTTATGAGCCGGTTCCGAGAAACGTAAAAAATGAGATCTAAATTTAAAATTTAAATTTAACTGAAAAAATTTAAAATTTAATAGCAAATCAGAAAACTTAAACAAGAAACCGATAACAGAAACAAAATCAAATTTCGTTTTATGTTTTTGCCTTAAATTAGTTGGAAAACAATGATATACATACTATATACACACTTATACATGCATACAGACATATATATATATAAATGAAGAAACATAACAAAAACAATACATTAATGCAATATGAGTACACATTCAAGAAACACACATGCATATACATACATATATACAAGGATATGTGAAAAGTGGTAAAATGTTAGTATGATACATAATTGAAGAGTGGAAATAAACAATATTTACATGTGTATAAAAAAATCCAACGTTATACATACATACATATAAATTATATTACTGTTAAAGGTAAACTGTAAGTTTTTAGTGCAACTAGTGAAATGGTTAATTTTTTATTATTATTGATATATTATTACTCTTATGTTTATTAACAACATTATGATTAATTAAAATTAGTTAATATTTATATATATATACATATATATATATAAAAATATATGTATATACTCTATTGAAAGTAATATAAAAAGTAAGTTGTTTAAGTAGCGGAACTACGGTACACATGTCGAAAATAATTATCTAAATATTATGGTAAAAAGTAGTTAAAAAATTTGAAAAAAAGTAATAAAAAACCATTAATTGAATGCATGATTTGACTTTTTATTACATATATATTTACGAGCAAAAGCGAGATATAGTTAAAAATGCAACAACAAAAATCCAAAAAAAAAATTCAATGGTAAACTTTTGTTGGTTACTTTCTTAGCCATGAGACTCGTATGTACAAACATGTGCACACCTGTACATATGTATGTACTTACACACTGCATATACTTGTTTTCTTTTACCAAACGCAAATCCATACCACATCAGCGCATTTCCTCCTTTAGAGCAACACAATTTATTTATGAAAAAATTATAATAACAACTAATAACCACAACTGCGTTTGTTTTTTATTACCAATAGCATTTACCAATACAGCAATAATGCTTATGTTGCGAAAAACAAAGCATAGAACAGAACAAAGCAAATATAATTAAAGATGTTGATGAAGTGTTAATCAGTGGGACTGTATGAATATATGGCATTTATACATATATATATATAAATAATATATATATATATATATATAAATAAATAAATAAATATTGATAATACAAAAACTTAACAAATGAAAATGAGAATGCAAAAGCAAAAGAAAAAATTTATTACAGTAGTATCTCGATTCTTGCACATAATGAAAACAAGGCTCGGTGCAAGAATTGAGGTTGCCGCAAGTAGCGAGTATTTGTTTTTTGTATGCAATAAAAGGCAATTTTTTGAAAGAATTTGGTTGGAAAATAAGTTCATTATTTTTAATATGTAAATATATAAAATAATAATACTTTATGGTGAACTAAAAAAATTTGAAATTGCTTAAATACTGAATGTATCTTCAACAAGCTGTAACCGTAACTCTGAAAGAGGGATGACATCTTCACTATCCCATTCGGATGTTACCTCAAACAGTTTATGAAATGATGACTGAATGGAGGTCACATTAACAGCATTCCAGGCATTAGCTAAAAAGCATATTGCGTGTTTTAAGTTGATGTTTCGCAGAGATTCGTCTATTGTGTTCCACGGCGAACGATGTCACTTAAAAGTCTTGTTTTGTAGTTCAATTTCGTAAGTCTTATAACATTCTGGTCCATGGGCTGTATAAGTGCAGTACAGTTTGGAGGAAGACACATTACAGATATTTGATCATCACTACTCATTAACTCGCCGTCTTTGGGATGGCATGGAGCATTATCAATAAGCAATAGAGCCTTTTCGGGAAGATTTTCGGCACGAAGGAACCCTTTTAGGAAATTTAAATTAGTAAACGAAATATTTTACAAACAAAGATGACCAGATGTACCTCAGGAACAAAAGTTTTGTGAAACCATTCCTCAAACAAAGCCAAGGTCATCCAAGCACTTTTATTTCCTTTGTAGACAACTGTAATATCCGTAAAATTGTTAAGTGATCGTGGGTTTAATGATTTCCCATTAACCATTAGTTTTACTCTGTGATTTCCAGATGCATTCGGGCAAGCCAGAAAAGTTATTCTTTCCTTACTGATTTTATTTCCTGGAGCGGAAGTTTCTTTTGACCGCACAAGAGTTCTATCAGGCAAAACATTCCAAAAGAGACCAGATTCATCGGCATTGTATATCTGGTCCTTAGTCAAACCTAAATCAGCAATTTTTTTGTTCAGTTTTTGTAAAAATGGATTAACTGAATGAGTCTTATTTGAAAGTTTTTCTCCACATATTTTGAGTCTTCGTATTCCATATCTTTTTTTAAAGTTTGTAATCCAACCATTGCTAGCATGGAAGTCCCCCGATTTTTCCTGAATTTTGGCATGGAGAATCTTGGCCTTTTGTTTAAGCATATCAGAAGTGATTGGTAAATTCTTGGCTCGTTGATTTGCAAACCATTTCATCAATGCTCTTTCCATTTTAGGAAGCTTTGCAGGTTTAAACGTTTTTCTCTTCCCAGGACCAGATTCAGCATCCGCCAGGAACTTCCTTATGGTGTTCTTCTTATTCTTAATGCGGTTTATTGTTGACCTGTGCACGTGAAAACTTTTGGCTAAGGCATCGATAGAAAATCCTTTACTTAGCTTCCTTAAAATTTCAGCTTTTTGCTTTATTGTAAGCAACGTAAATTTTTTCCCTGCCATTGTGAGACCGCACTCAATGAAACGTCCGTTAAAACTGATTCAAATGTCCCAAAATACACGTGCGTAAGAGAATTAGCCAATCACAGCAATTCATTTCCGAAATAAATCGGGACTTCCCCGAATTTTATTGAATCTAAGGAACCGTTACCAAAAGCAACAAGGCAATGTCGCAAGTATCGAGTTCAAATTTTTTGGATGTCGCAAGTACTGAGTACGTAATGGAAAAATTTTTTATGTTGCAAGAGTCGAGGTGTGCAAGTACCGAGTATGTGCAAGAATCGAGGTACTACTGTATATATTATACAATTCTGTTGGTCTTTGATATAATTGATAAATGAAAGCAAAAAACAAAAACAAAAACAAAAACAAACATTACAATGATGATGAGAAAATTGATGCATTAAAGCTAATTTTATTCATAACTTAAATATACAACTTAAATTAAGTAATAAGTGTGAGTGGAATGTTTACACCTACTACATATAAAATAACAACACATACATACAAGCGAAAACACATTAACACATATGCAAAAGCACACGTTTATTCACACATCCACACACACACACACACTTACACACGTATATATATACAAGTACATGCATTTGCATTAAGTTTCAACTAGACCAATTCATTTATGTTTGTAAATTGTTTTTTAATTTTTATTAGATAAATCGATTTATATTATACTCCATAGGAATAACAATTAACATAAAAATAAATCAATTCAATCTTAATAAATATATCTGAATTATAAAGAGTGAATGATATGTGTTCGTTTTTAATGACTTTATGGTTTAGAAAATGTTTGATGATATGGAGCGCATAAAATAATATGTCATGACAGAGAGAATATAAAAGGTTGCGTATATTTAGGGTGAAAAGATTTTTAATCTAGGTGAAAAATGTTTAAATGTGTGGGCTGGCTCTCAGCGAATTCAACACAACCAGCAGATGGGCCGACGTAGTCCGGGAGGAGTCGCCAACGTTCCCCCACTAAGTCCACGGCGACCCTCTTTACCACCTGGACAATGAAGGTCAAACTGCAACTCAAGGTAAAAGTCGATGACACCCCAATTCCGACGGTAAACAATCCCAAAATTTTGGGTGTAACCTTCGACAGTTTGCTCTACTTCTCTACGCACACAACCGCAATTGCTACTAAAGTCCAAAATCGCAACAAGGCCCTCAAATCGCTTGCCGGCAGCACTTGAGGCAAAGACAAAGAATTGTTGCTATCGACATTTAAGGGGGGAGCCTGGTTTACGAGGTCTAAAAATTGCATCTCTTTGCGATTTTTTTTTTTTAAGAAAAAAATTCATTTAGCACTGCAAAGTTTTTTCTATCTTTTAATGAACATTTAAAAAATATAAAAAATTTTTGTACTGGTTAAAATAAGTTGAAAAAAATGTTTAACATAGAAATTAGTAGAGCGCTGCAACGCTGGAGTTTCCAACTGGCGTACAAGATACAGCTCGTAATTATTATCTAAAGCAAACAATTCAAATGGATTTCTAATTATCATGATTTTTTATTCTAGATGAACTAAGAAAACTGAGAGAAATTCCAAAATTTCAACTTTTTGGAGGTTTTAAAGAAAAAAATGCCTTTCTATAAAAAAACAAAAATTCACTTCGACTTGGTATAAAAATCTTGAAAATTTTTTTTTTTATCTATTTTGTTAGTTCAAATAGAAGAGAATTTAATACTGAAGGGAACAAGCAATGATTCATTTCAAAAGGTTCATTAGTTTTTTTTCATTCATGTACGCCAATTCAAAGAAATCATAAAAATGAAAAGTCGAGAAAAGAAGATAAAGTTTGTACTATAGCTGTCCGGTCACAGCGTAACTACCTAACGCTTGCCTACCTTTGGCGTTGTATCTACGGAAATATTGAGAATTAGGCTCTGTAACTTTGTGTGAATATTCTGAAATATATTAGGAATCGCTTAAAACGAAAAAAAAAATTGATTTTTTTGACCTTATAAACCAGGCTCCCCCCTTAAGGCAATTGACCGTCCGGTTCTAAACTATGCTGCGCCTGTCTGGTCGCCTAGAACTAGTGACACGCAGTGGATAAAGCTCTAGATTTGCCAAAACACTTCCATTTGAATAGCGACGGGTTGCCTCCTAATGTCCCTAATACAACACCTTCACAATGAGGCACAGATGCTACCTGTTAAGGGGCATAACAAACTGCTCAGCAAGCAGTTCCTGTTAGAGTGCTACCGTAGGTTTCACCCTTGCAGACACCTGCTTGAGCTAGAGCCGCCTCCCAGCCACATCAGGAGACAACTACTACACTACGCCGACGAGATCCAGGACAAAAAAACAGACACCTACTGGACCAGGCAGTAATTAGAGAGATATGAAAACGACACTCACCAGGAGACTGTTAGCCCCTTCATAAGCTCCCGCCCAGTGAATGCCGCAATCGGAGTCCAACCACCACCCATTGCAGATGAAGAGCTCTAGCTTCCCCGCGAGACCCGCGTAACACTGACACAATTACGTGGATACAATTCTGGATATTGTAGCAGGTTAAACTCCTACTTATTTAGAATTGACCCCGACATACCAAACTTATGTCCGGCATGTGAAGGCACCCCACACGACACTAACCACCTTTTCACATGCCTTTTAAAACCCACTCAACTAACACCCCTCTCCCTCTGGACCCAAGCTGTCGAAAGAGCATGTTTCTTGGGCCTACCTTTAAATGAGCCTGACGAAGACAACCGGTGATATATTTTCAGTGAATTTGACAAAAACAGTTATTAAACCGCCGTAATTTTAAATATAGCAGCTGCTGTTTCCAAATAGGTTGGTGCGTGACTACCATTTTGAAGTACACGAGATCGAAACTCCGGTCACGAAAAACCTAATGATAGAAAACATTTTTTCTAAGGCGGTCTTCCCTCGGCAAACAATGGCAAACCGCCGCGTGTATTTTTTACCATGAAAAAGCTCATCATAAAAAAAACCATAAGTCGTTCGGAGGCAGCGTAAAACTGTAGGTCTTTGCATTTGTGGAAAACATCAAGATGCACACCACAAATAGGAGGGGGAACTCGGCCCAAAACCCGCCAAGAGCCATTATAACACATATAAAGGGTTTTCCAATAACAGGTATTACAGGTGAATGGATTGCGCTATCGAGAAATGGTTAATGATTTTTATGCCCGGGATTGGATGGTATTGATCTGGACAACGTTTATTTTCAACAAAACGGCGCTACGTGCCACACAAGCAACAATCTTTGCGGAAAAAGTTTCCGGACTGTTTTATCTCTCAAAGAGGTGATCACAATTGGCCCGAAATCTTGTTATTTAACATCTTGTGACTTCTTTCTTTTAGGACACGTGAAAGAAAAGGTCTACGCCAACAGCCCGGGGTCGATTTAAGACCTCAAAGATGGAATTCATGAGGGTATCGAGGACATAGGGCAGCCACTTTGCAATTTGGTTATGGAAAATTTCATGAAAAGGATATTGTCCTATAAGCGTGGTCGTGGTTGTCATTTGCCTGATGTTACTTTCCACTAGTAACGGCATACCTTCCTGTTTATAATGAAATAAACATCCGATCATTTATGAATATCAAAATAACACCTCTTATTGGAAACCCCTTTATATAAGTTTTTTAATTAAAATTTAGGCTCGTTGTCAAGGTGACATTTCACATTAAAAGAATTCCCTAGCTGTTTTTTGTTTGTTCCATTCAGTTATGAGTTACAGGGTGTTAATTCGGCATATTTTACAGTTTTTCTTTGACAAATGCGAAAATACAAGCCAGGCCACTGAAATTGTGAATGGTGTTTATGGTGCCGATACAGCGTCCAGTTTTTTTTATGTGACACCTTAAACCCACGGTACCCAAAGGCACACGGATCAAAATCAATAATCAATGATCAGGACCCATATTCTAACCCCTGCACCGCTGGGGGGATGGTGCCGATACAGTAATAGATGTTAAAGATGCACCTCGCACAGGCAGAACTGTCATCGAAAATGTAAATAAAATCACAGAACTAATCGGAGTTGACCGCCACGTTAGTAGTCGTAGCATCGTCTAGGAGCTACAGATCGCCCATAAAACAATTTTAAATCATTTGCGCAAAATTAAAAATAAAAATTATGGGTTTCTCCGAACTAATATGTAGCTATATTTGTTTAAATTAGCTTGTCTTGGTTTTCTATTGTATTATCTTCTAATTTTTACATTAACACTATTCAACAAATTTTCATTTCTGATTTTGGGCTCATAGGCGTGTCAATTAATGTGTCAATATTACGTGGCTTCGTACTTGATGTAAAGTTGCTGCCACTTTTGCAAATTTAAGCCGTTCGTGCACATTGAATTGTGATGTTTCATGTGCGCTAAACTGTGAAACACCCATGGTGGGGAGAATTTAGAACGTGTGGCTAACATCAGGCCGTTAATCGGCTCTCAGTAAATTCGAATGAAGCAGCTGATTTGCTGGCTCACAGCCCCACAAGTTGGTGGATTCGTCCAGCGCTTGCACAGGCAGCCAAGAGGACTCCAATCCTCTCATTTCATCAAACAACTAAGAAAACCTGACTTAATATCTCTCATGGAACTCGTTGAATCCATTTAAACTTTCACAAATATTCCTCTCGAACGTTCCTGTACGGAAAAATTCGTTAAATTGCAACAAAGAAGCAACTCTGACCATGCAGAGTTTATTCTGGTCGGCGTAGCAATGTTGATTGCTTGAATAGACTAAGAACAAACATCCACAGAATTATGGAGTAATAGTTTTGTACCAAAAATTGGGCAACCCTGGAATATAAACTCATTGAGCTTTCGTTCTGCAACCGATCTGTAGTGCTGATATTAAATGTCCAAATGATAAAAAAGTTATTTCTAATAGCAGTCGCTACTCGGAAAGTTTCAGCATGCCCGTGAGTACGTTTCTGATATGCAAAGCCTTTCTTAAAAGTCATCCCTTATTAGGTATTAGAAAAGGCATTCTGGTTATAGGGGCATGATAACTGTTGAGATGATATCGAGTACATCGCTAATTGGCGCACCTTTAGAATTTTGTTTGCTGATTTGATGATAGTCCAGAAACGACTACGGCACTTACTTATTTACAAGGTGATACAATAAGACTGCAGAAAGACAAAATGTGTTGCAATAAGTTTTTTTTCATAAAATTTGTCAGTCCATTGCATTTATGTAGGAAATCAAATATCGATTAAATGCACCCTACGACTCCTCTGGCAACACAGGATGTTCGTATCAAAATCTCCCATGACCTTTAGGTATAGTTCGGGCTGTATATCATTTATAATGGATACTATTTTATTCTTCATGTCCAAGTCCATGTCATTTCCTTCAGGCTATAAGAAGTTTGTTATCATGCCACGATAGCGTTCACTGTTCACCGTGACTGGGTTAGCGGCGTCGTTTTCGAAGAACTGGGGTCTGATGACTCTGCCAGCCCAAAAAGCACACCAAACAGTGACTCATTGTGGTTGCATAGTTTTTTCTTGAGAGGCATGGGCGCAATGCCCTTGCAAAACAACCATTTTCATAAAAGGTTTGGATCGCTTTTACGCATTGTCCAACTGAGTATCGTTCCTTGATTACTTAGCTTTGTCTGTAGTACCGATTGGTTGAAAAAAATAAACGAATTGAAAATAATTGCTGTCATCACCCATGGACCACCATATATTATAATATTGTTCCCGATATTGCTTGACTTTGAGTCTCTGCGCCGCTACCTTGGCCTAACCTGATCATTAATAAGAAATAATTTAAATTTCACATAGAATATAAAATTTTATTTTTGTGAAAATGCATAAAAGCTTTTTTTCGGTTTACAAAGCAATAGTATTTCCTAGTGAAATATTATATGTAATTTCCCCTATTCGCACATTCCAGCGTATGAGTTTCGCTTAGGTGTACCTTAAACGGCAATCAGTATTTAAATGAAATTTATGCCTTTCTTTCTATTATTTAATGCAAATTTAACGTCCAAAGTTTTGGTACCCAACACTCTCTGCTCAAATACATTTGTGGGGGCCCAACTGCTGGCATATTCTTTGCTATTTCTCCGAAATTCAGTGCCCAAAATAAAGCCATAGGTACAAAAAGTACTAATGACCAAAAATCCTTGCTCTTGACGGCTTTTAGGAGCAGACAAAGTTTTTGCGAATTATTTTCGCTCCACTTAGCGTTGTAGGCAGCGGCAGAGACTTTGATAAACTTCCAGTTAAACCCCATTCGGTCGATGAGCGAGAGTGAGTGAGTGAAAGTGCTCTAAAGTTGTACAATAGAGAATAACAAAATTGCAAACAAAAATTAAATGAAAAATGATTGCGATCATTAACGAAAGTTTTATTCACAAACGGGAAAGAATGCGTTCGAAAGATTCTTCACTGCCACGAATAAAAACTAAACATGAATATATATGAAAGTGTAAAATTATTGTGACGCTTTGATGCAGGCTAAGCGCAAAGCCTCTAAAATCGAATAGCGGACTATCCCATTTTAGTACAGTAGCACTTCGTATTCGAGCTTCAACAAATCATTCCTGTCTCCGTCTACAACTTTTGCAGGAAATAGATGCCGCAAACATTACTCCCTGAAAGCTCCATGCTTAGTTCTAAGCGAGCATGGTGAAAGAGAGAGAACAGACATGGCTGGGATGGATTCCAAAAAAAGAAAAAGAAAAGAAGGATGCTGAGCTAAGTGTGTACACCACTCCCTGAAAAAATACTAATTGGTAGTACGTGGGGATCGGTGTTTTATTTGAGATAGTAGGAGATTTCGTGCCGATTCAAGTCCCACCCTGATGTGGTATTGATCCTAAAAACGAAAGCCGAACTGGCTTGATAATTGCAAGTTACCTTAGTAAGCACAGAGTGGCATCTAATGTAGCTTTTATTGATCTACAATCACTTATAGCACTCCCTCTTTGGTTCTCAAAACCATTGTCGAAAAATTTATGAATATTTCAATGGGCGAAGTCTGAGTGGCAACAAAAGGCTGCAATTCGACTAAGCCTACGGTACTCTCGAAATCAGACTGTTTGGAGGGTCGAGCTAGGTATTTGCTCTCTCTCTCTCTCTGAACACATGAGACTGCAGGAAGCTTGTTCCATAGTTAACTAATTATTTGCACATGAAAGTTTCACTAATACATGAGAACCCTATTCTCCCTTCCTGCCTTGAGGAAGATGAGACGCACTTTCTATGCATCTGCATGGCTTAACTCGAATTAGATAAGCAGCTTTAGGAAAACTGTGTTGCAATGCGAATAGGAATAGGAAAGGATTGTATTATTTGCATAAACCCGGTAGAAGTGCAAGTGAGATTTACGAATTGCTGAAAAAATTTAATATTTCGAGAATGTTTGTTTACCGCATGATCAATCGTTCTTTCGGAACGTCTGAAGTCACAAATAGAAAACGAAGTGGTTGTCCTCGCGTGCCATTCGAGAGAGAATCCGCAGAAACTCCTTAGGAAGCAGAAAATCATATCCAGGGAAAATAATGTTTTGACCAGATCCTTGCCAAGATTAGTTAGAGTTTGTCTCCATATGAAAGCCTTCCGTTGCTCAACTAGTCATCTTTTGACAACGCGCTTGAAGAAATTTAGACTCGTCGTATGCAAGTAGATTCTTCAGTGATAAGAAAGTTTTCACTGTTGAAGAAATTTTTAAAAGCAAAACTACACAATCTATGCTAAAACTTCTAAAAACGCAAAAAATGTTGTTCAAAGAGTTCAGCATGGGCATCATTTAGCCTCCGTAATGGTTTGGTGGGAAGTGTCTTGTAAAGGCGTTAGTTACATCTCTTCATTTCTGCAAAAAAGAGGTTAAGACCGGAGCCAAAGTGTAACAGGAGGATGTTTTAAAAGGCATGGTGAAGCAGTTAGCAGTACTCACTGCAATGGCGAGCGTTGGATTTTCCAGCAAAAACCACCCAACAGTGGCTAAAAACAATATTCCTGGGTTCATAGCCGCAGAAGTCCAGACCTGGATCCGTACATCTACAGTTTGTGGTCAGAATTAGAAAACATAGTCTGCCGAAAACCTCACAGCAAAATTTGAAGAGTCTCAAACAATTTTTGGTTCCAGCACAGATGTCAATATCTATGGAAACCGTGCATGCTGCAATAGCTGAATGGTCTAATTGTTGAAAGGCTTGTATAAAAGTAAATGTTCGAAAGAAAATTTTATTGTTTAATGTTTACATGATTAAATAAAACTAACTTCATTAAAAAAAGTATTGTAATTTCATATCTATAACGGCCTTAACTTGTAACAGCACTTAAGGCATGACGAAATAGTAAAAAGGGCGATGTGAAGTCGGGGTGCTATTTTCTCTACGTCTTAATTGTGCAGTTTCTACAAAAACATCGCTAATTTATGAAAAGTATGCGAAGATGAAAAATTAAGGAAAAAAACGACTTGACAAAGAGTAGTTTCACTTGCGCAGAGCTGCTTCAAAGTTGGAAAGTGTAGAAACTTTAGCATGGTAATGTCGTTGGAGTGGATAAGTTGAGCAAGGATAAAGGTGAGCTTACGTGAAAGTTCTGGTATCATTACCTTATATTCGCTGTAACAAATTCATTGTTTTGAGAATGTTATGCATGGATTGCTAATGTATCTGCTCCTGTTTATATTTTGAAAAGATTTAGAGAGTGACTAACACAAAATAAATGATTTCGTTGTGTAATGAGATGGGCGCACTCTGAAAACAAAGCGCCCATGATATATATTTATAAATAAACAAATATATAAATATAGATATATATATACAGTAGATTCTGTTTTTATGCGGTTTTGAAATAGTGCGGTTTTTTTTTTAATTAAAAAATGCATGTCGACCTATCGGGAATTGTACATATAAACAAGATTCTAAACCAGCTAAGCAAAAACTCATCACAGATTATATCAAAAATGCTAACCCTACAAGTATGGAACCGAATGCATCACCATCCAGATCAGACGTGTACATTTCCTCAAGTGACGGAAGTGATTTTACGCCAAATCCTAAACATGCGGGTATTGTCTGATTATATTTCTGACGATGTAAATTTATTTTTCGATTCTGACGTTTCTTAAAAAAAGATATATGTAATTTTCAAAAATACAATTTTTTGTTTATGCGATTTTATTTAATTATTTCAGATTCATGCGGTCTATGGAACGTATTTCTAGTTATAATATGGGACTAGTACCCTTTTTTTATGCGATTTTATTACATTATTTCAGATTTATGCGGTTCTTAGCACTTTTGAAACGTATCTATAGTTTTACTATAGAACTGGTAGCTTTTTTTATGCTGTTTTTTTTAATGCTGTTTCTTGCGGAACGTATATACCGCATAAAAACATAATCTACTGTATATGTAATTTCCTTTAACTCCTATTTGGGGCGTAGAGCCAGAACAAAATTATTGAGATAAATACATACATATATGCAATCAATTGTTAGCAAGTTGTTTTACAGAATTCCAATTAGAGTTTGAGTTTGATAGATCCGTATCCACATGCGTCGCCAGGAGGTCTTTGGTCTCCCACGGTTCCCGGATGAGCAGCCCTGTAAACTTCGCCGGCATCTTTGCGCAATGTGTGGCCTATCCAGCCAAATCTTCTGCGTTTGATGATGAGCTCGATTGGGAGTTCGTTGGTCAAACTAAGCAAATCCTGGTGTGAAATAATACGAGACAAAAATAAATCCATTTTAGAGCTATGCATTTCATGCATTAGAGTTTTTTGTTTTTTATAACTGCCAGTATAGTACTTCAGTAGCCGAAACAAATTCTGTTATATTTTTGAAGAAAAAAATGTCCTGCCCTTATGTACTTACATGTCTACATATTTTTCCCCTTTTCATTGAGAATTCTCCAACAATAACCAAGCAAGCGCCAATTAAATTCTTTCACTCACAAACACACTCATTCTTTAATTGATTACATATTCGTAAAAGCGAGTTCAGGATCGCCCGCACCATAAAAGGCTTATATTTTTCAATATGCATTTCTTATTTAATGATGTCAGTAAACCGCAAACAAACAAAGCAATAAAAAAGTGAACTCATAAAAAAGTCTGAAAACTGAAAAAGCTATAAACAAATAGCAGTTGGATGAGAGGATGGCTAGTCGAATGACCAACCAACCAACTAACGACTTACCCATCAACCTACCCAACTCTAGTTAATCGACACATAAAAAATAAAAAAACCAGACTTCAACAGTCAATACAACATCCGCCTGAATAAAATATGTGTATGGAATATTTGAAAAAGCTGAAAAAGCACAACGGAAACCAATAAATAAATAAACAGCGAATGCACCACAAAACAGCAAAAGCAATGTAAACAATAACGCTTGTTTTACAGGAAAATCTCGTAGACAAATACTCCCATTAAAGGATTTATGAAGCAAAATTAGCTATTTTCAGTTTGGTTTTGCCATAATGAAATTTATTGTAAAGCGTTTGACTGACTGAGTGACTGACTAACTGACTATCGCATTATATTTTGAATTTGAACTCCATTATTTGTTTAGTGGGTTGGCGTGGCATAACTCTAATGTGCAAATTTTCTAAATAAGCTAAATACATTTGCGAATTGCAATAAAAAGCGCAGCTAGCGTTGCATAATAAAAAAAATAGTTAATCAATATTAAACAACTCATGCAGCGGAGGGGTTGCAGACAGCTGTTTACCGATTATACTTTTTTCCTAGTTTTGCCATCTGCACACATAAATATTTGCGCTGCTATTGTCTTTTGCAAATGCAATGGCTGCATTATTTCTCCTAAGCTCGTAATTATTTATAGTTTTATAGTATTATATAATATTATGTCATGGTGCTGAGCCCACAAACCAGTTCCAGTTGGTGTAAGCAATGCAGTCATCCAATATCACGTTGCATCTTATTTATTTTCTCGTTTTCTGCCTGTACACTTTGGTCTCCCCATTAACGATTTCAACCATTTCCGGTATGCCATGCATCTCGCAACCGGATGGTGCAGGATGTACATTTTTACGTGCAAGTTTTTCTTCTTCTTCATCTGCTTCTTTTACTCTTGCTTTTGCGCAGCTGAATTGATGAATGAGTAGTCGGTTACGCACGTGAGGAAATGTACGAATGCGTATTTAGTTCAGTTGTGTGAATTGTTATGGCAAAGGGGAGTGACAGCAAAATGCCAGCGCAACAACTTTATTTAGCTTTTGATTGAACTGTAACAAAGACCATAAAGTTATTGAATAATAGCTAAGTAAAAAAAATTATACTTGTATAAGGAGAGGTAAAAACTCAAGATAACAAATCTATAGAAGTGGTTGCTTTGAAAGTTAATTTAACCAGCGTCAATATGGAGTGCATACAACCTAGTATATATAAAACCAATAGTATATATAAAAGGTGGCTCAAAATTACAAACCCAATTAAGTTTTTGAATAATTTTTTTACTAAATAAAAAGTAATGGAAATCTTTATTTTTATCTATACGAGCTCCAGTGCGCCGAGCGTCTGTTCTTGCACTGCAACTACTAGTGTCAAATATGATTGACGTACGACGCCATTTGCATACATTACAAATCTTCCGATTGGGTGTTTAATTTTGCTCCATCATTTATATATATTGTACATATATATATATATCTGTCGACTTTTAACAAAAAAACTTATGTGGCTTTAAGAGGCTTTGCTTTTGCAATAAATTCTAGTTTATCATAGAAAAATTTAGTATTTGATTAAGTTTATATTAAGCGTAAGCCAGCTTGCGGTAGGCGCCTTCCTCGACATTGAGGGGGCTTTTAACAACGTCCTCCCGGAGGCAATTACCAGGTCTCTAGGTAAACTAGGGGTCGGAACCGACCTTATAAGATTTATCCACAAAATGCTTAGCGACAGAGCTGTCACGGCAGAGTGGGGCGGTATCTCCATCCACCGGCAGGTGAGTAGAGGCACTCCGCAAGGTGGGGTTCTCTCATTCCTCTGGGTTGTTGTTTTAAATGAACTGTTGGAGGAGCTGGTGAAGGGGGGCTGCAGGGTAATTGCCTACGCGGATGACGTGGCACTAATTGTTAGACGAAAAATTTTGGACACTCTGTACAACTTGATGCAGGAATATCTGAACGCAGTTGTTAGATGGGCAACGGATTGCGGCTTGTCGGTGAATCCTCTTAAGACGGAGCTCGTCCTATTTACGAGGAAACATAAAATACCCAGAGCTCAACTTCCCTCACTAGGGGGCGCTCCTCTGATGCTTTCTGACAAGGTGAATTACCTAAGTATTATCCTTGACAGCAAGCTTACATGGAAGCCCAATATTGAGGAAAGAGTGAGGAAGGCAACAATCGCCTTGTATGGGTGCATGGGCGCAATTGGTTAAAGATGGGGCCTTTCGCCTAGAGTGGTTTTCTGGCTATGTAATACTATTATAAAGCCTATCTTGTTATATGGAGTCATAGTCTGGTGGAACTCACTAGAGAAGACGACATTGATGAAGAAGCTGGAGAGAGTTCAGAGGCCGGCACTCATTGGAATCAGTGGGGCGCTTCGAACGACTCCTATTCTGGCGCTCAACGCAATGTTAAATGTGGTACCCGTAGACATCGCAGGCAGAATTGCCGCTACACGTACCGCAATCAGGCTGAGGGGCTGGAGCTATAAGCTCAACCTCACTTATGGGCACTCAAGCATCCTTAGAAACTTCGAGTTCATCCCTCTGTCAACAGATCAATGTATACCCTCGTTTAGTCCAACCGAAACATTCTCCACTCAAATCCCGTCGAGGGAAGAGTGGACGGAGGGCTACACTTGGGGGCAGGGCCTGGTGAACTTGTTCACGGATGGATCGAAGTTGGATGGAAAGGTTGGTGGAGGAGTCTTTTACGAGGGGCTCACCATCACACTCAAATTAAGGTTACCGGACCACTGCAGTGTGTTCCAGGCAGAGGTAGCCACAATCAAGGAGGCAGCTGATTGGCTGCTTAAATGCGTACTAACAGTCAAGAGAGTAAATATTTACTCCGACGGCCAAGCGGCAATAAGGGCCTTCGGGTCTATGACGGTGCATTCGGAAATGGTCAAGGAATGCTTGACCTCACTTTCGACTGCGTCCGAATTCTTTGACATCAGCCTCATCTGGGTTCCCGGTCACAGCGACATTGCGGGAAACTGTGAGGCGGATGAGCTGGCCAGACAAGGGACATGTGAGGTGATTTCCCCGCGAAGGGAGAGAATTGGGATCCCCCTGACTACCTGCGGTCTGCTCCTGGAAAGATGGGCATCGCGCCAACTCAGCGAGCGCTGGGCAAATACACAAACGTGTAAGGTCGCGAAATCCTTCTGGCCACGTGTGGACCGGAGGCGCTCGGGCGAGCTTCTGAGGCTGACAAAATATCAGCTCTCTAATCTAGTGGGTTCTCTCACAGGACACAATGCGCGAGGAATGCATGCTGTGAGACTTGGAATCACCTCGAGTCCTTTTTGCGCTGGATGTATGGAGGATGAGGTGGAATCATCTCAGCACCTTCTCCTTAGCTGCCCTGCTCTGGCGGGGCTAAGATCCAGGCATCTTGGCTCTTACTTCTTTGCCACGCCTGCTGATATAGCTGGCGCTGACATTAAAAATCTGATGAATTTCATCAGCAGCACAAAGCGGTTGACGCAAACATAGTCATCGTTCGTAATCCGCACGCTCCTAACCATCCCATCACCACCTCTCCCCGCCCTTTCCCTGCATCCCATTGGCCTTTCCACAAAGGACGAATCTTTCTTCGTCCAAGTGTGCTCACTCCCTGGGCAACCATACTAACCTAATCTAACTTAACCTAAGCTTAAGCCATAATATTAATTGATTAAATATTTCCGTGCCTGTAGAAATAAAATGCTAAGTTGTTTAACGAAAGTGCACAGATATAATAAAACTTAAGGACAATCGTATCTGTACACTGAAAATATTATCTAGGTTAGGTTAGGTTGACCTGGCTGAATGAAAGTCATAACATAGACCTATTTGTTCTTAGAGGTACCACATGATGCTTAACCCTTACGTTTCCTTGTAGTAGGCTTCTTTTAATAAGCCTGCGTCTTTTGCAAATTTAAGTAAGCTCTGAAGCTCTAAGGCCGAGAGACATTCTAACCTCTCATATTGTAGAGCTCGTAAACATTTCATTCGGGTTCTAGCTAATGCAGGGCAAAAACAAAGAAGGTGTTCAAGAGTTTCCCTCCCTTCTAGTTCATTGAAAAATCTGCAGCTATCATTGTTTGTAATTTCCATCTTGTATGCGTGTGGCCTGTCAGTATACCTACGATAGTTCTGCTTTCCTTTCTAGTACGAATCTGGCGTATTTATTGCATTCTGTGTGCACATGATTTTCGCGGTTTTACAAGTGGCTAAATTATTCCACCTTCTGCCTATCCGTGTTTTCATGTCCGCAGCGATGTCATTGTATACTGTATTTAAAACTTTAGTATGTCGTTTTTTTGCTCAAATTGTACGTAAACAGCGCTTTTGACAATCTCATCTACAATTTCGTTTCCTGCAATGCCCTTATGTCCGGGCACCGTCTGTCTGCGGCTAGTCTCTCTATGGCTTCTCTGGTCCTAAGAACGTTTTTAGATAAAATTTCATATTAGTTTATCGCCTTTATTGCCTCTTGACTGTCAACGTACATATATATTTATGTTGGAAAATATTATCTAGAAAACAAAAAGGCTTCTGGCTAATTTAGGGAATGTACCAGACTATAAAAATAATATTTTTAAAACTTAACTTTAATTAAAAAAAACAAAAATTGCCTTTCGAATACTTTATCTCCCGGAGTTTCAGGGCTTAAAATGGTATCATATTACAATAACAATCCCCCTAACAGCGTTACATGCATCATTTTCGAAGAAGTGCGCTCCAATGACTCCGCCAGCCCATAAAACACTCCAAATTCCGGTTTTGCTTGTTAACGTAACCATTTAGGTGAAAATGTTGCTCATAGCTCAAGTAATCAACTGCTTGTTGTTCAAGCATCCGCTTGGCTTACCTTACGCTTTGTTCAATTGAGTCCAAAAACCTGTTGAAAAATGTAATCGTAGTAATTACTATCAGAGGTCTGTGACGGCCTTGAATCATCCCCATATCTAAATAATAATAATAAAGAAATGCGCATGACTAGACCGGGACCGCTCGAGGAAAATTCTGAGGCTAACAAACCCGCAGGTCTCAAATTTGATTGGTGTCTTTAACGGGCATTGTCCGTTGGGTGTCCATGCGGTGAGACTTGATTTTACTTCTAGTTTTTTTTTGCAAAATCTGTTTGAGGACGAGGTGGAATCATCTCAGCACCTTCTCCTCAGCTGCCCCGCTCGTATCGGGGTAAGAGTCAAATATCTGGGATCTCCCTTTTTTGCTACACCTGCCGATATCGCAGGTTTAAACATTAGGCACCAGGTGAATGTCATCAGCAAATTGAAGTGGTTAACGTGATTATTCGCCGTTTGATCATCATCCATTTTCTTCGTTCTTCCCCCTTATCAGTTTTTGTTTTTTCCCCGGTTTTTTTTCAGTTTTTTTGTTATTTCCTTCAGTTCGTTCCTATAGCTCGTTGCAGAGCTCTGTATTCCACCTCTCGCATTTGAAGAAGGTGTGCTCCGCATCATCATACTCAGTATGTCCATAAATCAATGTAGTAGATTCACCTTTCCCATTCGCCACAAGTATTGTATATACTTGCGAAATGACCCATGTCCGGACAAAAACTGTGTTAAACTCGCCGTGCTTTCTTTCTACCCACTTTTTTAAATCGGGAATTAGTCTCGCTGTACATCAACTGTACTGCTCAGAGCTCCAAAGTTGGCAAAGTTTGAGCGTTTGAATTCTACTGTCGGAAAAGCATGGTTCTGGAATTCTTTTTGCCTGCCATCTCCGTTTGCGCTCTCGTTCTAAAATACCTATAGGGATAGTTCCATCTCAATACGAAGAATTTCATCGTAGTTTACATTTCAAAGTTCAGGTCCGAGTATTGATCTTTGAGCCGCACCTGCTGTTACTTGTTTTGCCGTGCATCCTTTGCGGGTTTCGTATAAGAGTACGCGATTGCTTAATATATATATATTTTCCCGTGGTTCCTAGGTGGAACAAAGGGCCTCAATAAACAAGTTAAAGTTAAATCTATTAGAAGCTAGGAATTTTATTTGCCGCCAGGAGCGGCCTGCTTGTTGCACTTCTGTTTCTACTAGTCGCCTCCACGTGTTAGATGGTCTGCCAGGTCTGCGGCTGCCTTGGGGGTTCCAATCCAGGGCTGCTCTAGTGATATCACCATATGGCTTTCGAAGTGTGTGACCGATCCATTTCCATTTGCGGCGTCGAATTTCGAGATAGACTGGTATCTGTTTCGTTATAGTCCACAGATCGGAGTTTGATATGACGTTAGGCCAAAAAATGCGCGTGATCTTGCGAAGGCTGCGGTTGATGAATACTTGCATTGCTTGTATGTCACGTGTTGACGCGTTCCACGTTTCGCATGCATACAAGAGGACAGATTTCACATTGGACTCGAAGATTCTCAGTTTCGTGCGCCTCGTTATATGCGTTGCTCTCCAAACTTTATCAAGCATGCCAAACACTACGCGAGCTTTCGATATCCGGTTACGTATGTCAGCCGCTGAACCGCCGTTTTTATTTATTACACTGCCTAGGTAGCAGAATTCATCTACAGCTTCGATGTTAGTGCCGCGTATCTGAAAGATATGTGAATCGGTGGTGTTGATGCGCATTATCTTTGTCTTCGCAATGTTTATTTTCAGTCCAGCCCTCGCTGCTAATTCGCTCACCGCCTCTATTTTTGCTTGCATATGTGAGTGTTTGTGTGATAGCAGGCAAATATCGTCAGCGTAGTCTAAGTCCTCAAGGTTGCCGCTCAGGCCCCAGGATATGCCTCTGTTCGCCGCTGAGGCTTGTCGCATCACTAAGTCCAGTACCAGATTAAATAAGAGCGGAGATAGCACGCATCCCTGTCTTACTCCTGTTCGAACTGGAATAGCGTTGCTCAGGATGCCCTCATGTCTCACACGGCAGCTTGCTTCACTGTATAGTTCTTTGACAAGTGAAATGATTTTTTCAGGTACTCCTTTGCAGTAAAGTGCTCCCCAGATTGCCTCGTGGTTAAGAGTATCAAAAGCTTTTT